>QZCP01000691.1:0-10310 GCA_003956705.1 Brevipalpus yothersi | reverse complement strand
GAACGAAACCATACTCTTCAGCGTAGGTTAGTCGGAGTTCATCACGTAGATTTTCCCATCCAGCCAATCTTGCTACTTCATCGAGTTCTTTTTCACATACAATCCAGTCGTGGGGTATCTCTTCTTTTTCTTGAGATGTACTGGCACCTTCGTTAACTTTAGTGGACGAGGTGCTTGCTGAGGCGCTTGCTTTAGCTTGATCATCATCGATGAGTCTTGAGATCTCATTGAGTAGAGCTTGATCCTCTTCGATGGAATTTCTTGAATTTTCCTTTTCTTTTTCATTGGCCTCATATGATTCGGTTAATACTGGCTCATCCAAATTTACATTGAGTTGAGGCTCGTGTTCCATTGGAGAGCTCATTGTTTGAGTGTCAGTGGTCTGAGTTGGACATTCTAGGTCTGACTTGGTCTCGGAAGAAACTACAGTTTCTGCTTCGAGAGAGCCTTTTGGATATACTACCACTGAACCATCATCTTCAACATCACTCTCTTCAGAGTATTCAATCACCATAGATCCTCGTGTGTTAACAAACTTTTCTTTCTCTTCAGGCCAAGTTGCAATAGGATTTGTATCCCAATTGATACTAGGATCATCGATCTTAACAGGTAGAGGCAGAGGAACATTGTAGGGATACCTTAGGCTCTGCCACTGAGATGGCCAATCTTCTCGGCTACGATAGTGGTGATTGAGGCGGAGAGTGGTCTGTGGATGTCCACAGACATGCTTCTGATTACCATTGTGGATCCCGAAGAAGTACTGTGCTCTTGTCTCAATAATCTGATACTCATAAAAATAGAGTAGGAAGCACACTTTAGCTAGCTCGTGAGGATGAGGTTTATCGGGATCAATCAATCTTTCATTGAAAACTAGTAGAGCGTTCACGGCTAGATTTGTTCCACAATGCTGACGCGGTGAATAATAGACTGTCATGTCTCTGAGTCTGGGCCGGAGAATCTGAATTGATTGCTTGGACATGCCTAGAGCATGTAGGTGATTATACAGTCCGGCACCAACTAGGATGTCACAGCCAGCAATGAACTGTAGTACTTGCTTGGCTACAATGTCGATTGGTCTCGCTTGCTTGATCATTTCGTAGTCAACACCGTGATTCCAAGTGTTGAGATCTTCCTTTCGGAGCTTAACTAGGGACTCGAATACTACTTCTGCATTCTTATCGAGGATGACTATCCATAATGGTCGAGACCTACTTCGGCCAAAGTCATCTTCCACATTTTCACAGACCATACCTAGAAATAGTATGACTTGGCTTGACTTCTGAGCCCAACTTTGATACTTCTCGATCAATCGATTGAAGTCACAGTGAACCTCGAGGTTCCTGGGCTTCGGTCGGGTAGCGAACAATTGAACACGCTTTTTGTTTCTTCTTCTCAATCTCTTTCCTCTTGTGTGTTCATCTTGAACTGGAGCAGGAGGAGGAATAATCGGTCCAACATCAAGGAAGATATTCTGAATGGTGGCTTCCATCAATTCACGTCTTGCTTGATCAAAATCTTCCCAATAAGGACGTCTAATGAATGGTCGTTGATCACTTGGCTCCAAATAACTTTCATCATGTCCTTCCAAGGATCCAACTGAGCTTCCACAGGAGCTTAGAGTGGTGTCTTCGGATCTAGTAGGAGAGGGACTTCTATACTCATTAGGACCCCAAGAGATAGACTTGCTACTCTTGCTAGCAGGAGAATGGGGTCTCTTGAACGTTCCTTCAGTACTGGTGGAGGGTCGAGGCACTGTAGTGTTTCGATCCCTACCGAAGTGAGGTGGATACGGAGTCACATCGAGACTTTTCAGTGGAGGAGAATCAGTCAAGCTCTTGGGCTTGGGTGTCTTAGGCATCACAGTTGTATCCTCCACAGTACCATGTCTCGTCATATGCACAGCGGCTAGTGCATCTACTGGTAACTTGGCTACTTGAGTAGCTGACTTGCTGGTAGAAACTTGGTCTTCAGCTTGATTACTTTGAGCTAGCCTTGCTTGGATTCTCTTTATCTTGTCAGTGTCGAGGAGACGTACTTGCTCTAGGGTCCAATCTCCAGGCGGATCTGGGATTCCTCGACTTCCATCACCTCTTATTTTCGGGGTCCAACCACCTTCAACATTCCAGATAGTACTTGGGGCTTCTTTGGTTACCAGGTGTCTGAACCCTTTAGGTACAGCACCATACTTAGAGTCAATAGGAGGTGGGTTGCTAGCAGTGGTCCTAGAGGACTGCTCTAGTGGACTTTTCTTCTTTACTAGGCCAATATACTTCGAGAGGGTAAGAGAACTGCTTTCTACCTTCTCGGTTTCGTATGGAACACCAGTGGCTTTCATACGAGCTTGAGCTTGTGGGCCATAACGTTGTTCGATCTCTTTCAGCAGCTTCTTCTCTTCAGGACCTGGTCGGAAGGGTACAGGTCTTACTTGTATCGGCTCCACTTGAGGAGGAATAAACTTATCATTGGCTGCATCATATTTCGCATGTTTGCTGGGGTCGAGAGGCGCAATGTTCATACGAGACATCCTAGAGGATGGCTGGTATGGAGGGTAGCCTCGACTTCTCAAATATTGCTCTCCTTCTGAGAGATTACCATCACCATACTTCATTTGTCGTACACCATCTTTCCATCCATTACTGGTACCAGTCTTAGCCGACAAAGCGTTTCGGCTGATGTTTGGGTACTTGGTGATGAGATACAATTCGAGGGCTCTTAGCCTTACATTGTCGTGTTGGTAGGCATACATGTTGTATCGCTGTAGCTCTGGAGCGAGTACCTGAGTCCAATGGATTGGATGTGTCTCGAGGTACTTAGCAAAATATTCTCCTCCATAATGGTTGGATAGGAGAGAAGGGTCCATAGACCAATCTAACGGGCCATTTACACACTCATCTTCATGAGGAAAGATCACATCTGGGGTAGAGAGTAGACAGCACAAGATGTGTCGGCACCGAAATGTTACCTTTTGATAGAGCTCTCGGTCCTGGCCCTCAAGGGCTCGGACTCTTGGTGTTCTTCGAGGATCAATACAAGGGGTGTTGAAACACATAAATTCATCTTCATGTTCAAACTTGATACCTCGGGTTAGATACGGGCACAATACACGGAGATACTTGGCACAACCTTTACAATATCGCCAACCACACTCGGAACACTCAACTGGGATCTTCATAAACATTCCACAAAGGCGACACAGAAATCTTCCGATAACTTTACCGAGTTCGGGATGATAGACATACTTTCTACCAAAACCATGTGGTGGTTGTGGCCAAAAACGAGAGTACTTTTGAACAAGATCGTACGAAATCATTTCATAAGCGATCTTCTCGAGAATGAGTTGCCTAGAGGCTTCTCGTTCTCTGACTTCACTTTCTTCAAATCTTCTCACTACTTCATTGCCGGTTAGGCCTTTCAGCTCATCATTTCTTGAAGACATATCAATTGGAGGTGTACCTAAAGGTACTAATTCACTTGATGAGGACACACAAAAGTCAAATAACCTTGATAGCAAAAATATCAACTGATCAACACGAGAGTCAAGTTGAAAGTGAATGTGTCCAAGATGGCTACTAGGTTTAAATACACTTTCTCGCCCTCTACACAATTCTAAAAGCTTTCTTTTTCTTTTCCTTTCTTGTGACTGGTTGAAACTAGTTAGCTTAAAAGTTGGGGAAACAGAGTTCAAATTAACACAATTAGAGGTTAGTTTCTTCCCCTTCACGTCATCTAATTGGTCACTGTTATCACTTATTTGCATTACTGATCCTACAGGATCGGTAATGAGCAATATTGGTTGATAGATATGATTCACAGTTTCAACAGTGGAATGATTCATAGTTGAATCAGCTAATTGGTTGCTGATTGGTGATGATCTTACTGCATTCGACTTCCTTGAAGACTCTAGTTTTGAGGAAGCGTTATCTTCAACTCTGATTGGAGAGTTGGTTGCTAAGGCTAATTCTTCAATCCACTGTGGCTTTTTCCTTGGTCTTAAGTTGTAACCTTTAGGCTGCCATGACCCCTGACTCTGTAGAGTCTTGAGACGCTTGTAATTAGCAAACTTTGATATTGAGTGATTAATGAGTCTTTCTACTGCTGGGTCATCTTCAATGTTTACAACTTTTTCGCGCCTTCCAACTGCGCAAGGTTTTTCTTTCTCCTCGTTCTGTGTTTTGGGTTGAATATCAACAACAGAAGTTACCATAGCTTCAACTGGTTGTTTTTGCTCAATGTTCTTACAGGAACTTGAGGAAACTTCAGAAACTTTACCATTTGTTTCAATGTTACCATTTTCGTCATTCTCATCATTTACAATGGTTTTCGTGGAGGTAAAGTTCCTAGAGGAACTTACCTCAACAGCGAGATCATTATCTTCATTCGTTTTCTGTTGCTTTTCAGCAGTGCAAGAGTTGTTTACATCAGCTTCTTCATCATCTTCTTCCAATTCATCAACATGAGAAGAGATTTGCTCTACAGAGCAGAACTCTCTCAGCTTTTGCTTCTGGTCAATGGTAAGTGAACCATGAAAAGGCTTAGTTAGGTCCACATTGTAGGAGTTCTTGTGGCCAAAATGTTCAGGCATCAAAGATATGGTGTCTACATGACCACGGTCGTGTTTGATCACGAGGAAAGGTCCAAAATAAGCTTGAGCTAACTTCTTTCCTCTAACAAGATCTGCAGCCTTTCTTTTTACCATCACTAGATCACCAGGCTGATACTGAGAAGCAATATTTACTCGGTCTAATTGAGCTTTAGTGGCTTGTTGCTGGCTTACCAGCCTTTCATATGCTTGTGCTCTTGCTACTTGAATATTACCATGACTAGGCTGTACCTCAAACTTTAGGTCACTTAACTTTCGTGGAGTGAACCCAAATAGTAGGTAGTTAGGAGCGTAGCCTGTTACACTGTGTATTGCACTATTAATACCAAATAGAATAGGCGCTAGTTGCTCATCCCATATTCTATGGTTTTCACTTGCAAAAATCTTAATGCGTTCACCCAAAGTTCGGTTCATCCTTTCGACTTGCCCCTGCCCTTGCGGGTGGTAGGCATTCGATATAAAGTGCTTGATACTTCGCTCACCTAAATATTCAGCAAACTGATCGGACATGAAGTTGGTCCCTTGGTCAGTTCTGATTACTCTCGGATACCCAAACATATTGAAGATTTCCTGCAGGAAACTTATTATGTTCGGCGTTTCTTGTGTTTTCATTGCTTTAGCGAAAGCATAGCGGGTGAGTGAATCGGTTAAAACAACAACAACTTTGTTTCCTTTCTTCGACTTCTTGAATGGTCCCTGGACATCCAGTTCGAGGGTTCCAAAAGGTGTAGGGTCTATACCCTTCAGTTGAGCCTCCTTAAAGACTCGATTCGTGGCTTTGTACATGGAGCAAAGGGTACACTGTTGGCATGCTTTGTGGACTTCTTCATAGAGTTTCGGCATCCAATAATATCTCTTGATGCGGTTGAATGTTTTTGCTGCACCAAAATGTCCACCTTCAGGCATATAATGCTCATACCTGAACAATTCTTCAAACATCTTTTTGGTGAGTACCAAACGTTTTCCATACCCTTTCTCTGGTCGTCGGTAGAGAAGACCTCTTCGCAGTGAGTACTGTCGGAGAACTTCTACCGGATTTACTGGATTACTTGAATTGTGGCTAAGATCCTCCAGGATCGAAGCATAGTTCTTGTCTTCACACTGTAACACATTCATATCTGGTAGGAACTTGAGTTCCTGAGCCAGAAAAATCTCATCATCACAACACACATCTCTCATTTGATGTGGCTTTAATTCAGCTGCTATACATTCACCAATTCTAGCTAGTTTCATCTCTTGAAGAATTTCAGAGTCTTCGTTTGAACAGCTCTCGAGAGCGTTGATCATTAGGACTCGCTCTTCCAATTCAGTTTCACTTGTAATGGGCTTCCGATGGCTCCACTCACAATGTCGAGAAAGACAGTCAGATAGGTGTCCTTCTCCGGAATGATGAATAACTTTGTACCTGAATGATTGTAACAGCATCGACCATCTGTTGAGTCTACCATTTTTAAAAGTAAGGTGAGGTAGCTGACATATCGCGTGATGGTCAGTTTCTACGAGAAACTCTTTACCTTCGAGGTAGTGTCGGAATTTTGTGATACCAATGAGGATGCCTAATGTTTCGATTTCCGTAGCTGTATAATTTCTTTGATGAGACAGTAAAACTTGTGAGAAATAAGAAATTGGTCTCCATGATTTGATCTCTTCTTTGGTCTCTTCATCGATGATTGTTTCTTGTTGCATTAAAATTCCGCCAATAGCTTTCAATGATGCATCGCAGGACAACTTGGTAGGCAACTCTGGCCTAAAATGGCTTAAGAGACAATCTGCGGCTAATGCTTCTTTCAATTTGTCGATGGCTTCTTCGTGTTCCTTGAGGAACTTGAAGGTAGTTTTCTCGGCAGTCAGCTCATACAATGGTTGTGCGATGATAGAATAGTTTGGGATGTATCTTGAGAAAAATGTGAACATACCCAACATACTTCGTAGAGCTTTCTTACTTTCGGGATACTTGAGGCTCTTGAGGGCCTCTACCTTCTCGGGGTTAGGTCTGATTCCATCTTTATTCACGTAGTGACCTAAAAACTTGATCTCTGGGCTACCAAAAGAACACTTTTGAGTCTTAAACTTGACTCCATACACTCTCATCCTTTCAAATAACAGTCTTGTGTTCTCAATGAATTCTTCCCATGTGCGGCCAAACGAGGTAATGTCATCGAAATAGCCGACACACTTCACATACTGTAGCTGCTCTAACACTCGGTTGATAAACTTTTGAAAATAGTACGGTGCATTCACGAATCCCATAGGTAGTCGTGTGTACCTTAGCTTTCGATCAGGTGTCACAAACACTGTTTTTGCTCTTTCACTTGGTGCTAGTTCTAGCTGATGATACCCCTGAGCCAAATCTCCACTAAAATAGTACTTGGAGCCCTTCAGAGCTTCCAAACAAGTGTCGATGTTAGGCATCGGGTACTCAATCTTTCGGCATCGTGCATTCAACTTTCTGTAGTCGACCACTAGTCGATACTGGCCATTTGGCTTGTCTACCAAGAGAGATGGGACTCCTCCAGGATCCGTGCTCTCTTCTAGAATTCCTTCTTCCATCAATGGTGCAATTGTTTCTTCAAACTTCACTTTCTTTTCTGGGGACACATTGTAAGCACCTTGGTAGGGAACATCTCCATCCAACTCAATTTCTATGTTGGTCTCCTGGTAAGGAACCAAACCTAAGTCGTGATCTCCTCGAGAGAAAATGTCACGAAACTCCCATAGGAGGTGTAGTGATTCTTTCTTTTGCTTGCTTGTCAACTCGGGGTGGATAATGCTCTTTAGTTGATCTCGGTGAGACCAATTCTCAAACGATTGCCGGTCCAAACTCATCAAGAGAACTTGGTGGTTCCTGATGATTCGTGGTGGTCGACGCTCTCCGGGAAAGATAGCCCATGGAACTGGGTGACGAGAATTTCTTCTTCGCTCGATCTGCTCCACTATTTCTCTCTCGGTTTGTCGATCAATAGCTTTCACAGCTAACGTTGGGTTGTGGATCTCGTGTCCACGTATACCAATTGACACTGTTGCTTTACCTTGTTCAGGATCAGATTCCATTACTACTCGAAATGCTTGTAGGAAATCAGCTCCCATCAAAAACATTGATCCTAATTCTCTTATGATGTAGAACTTCATGAGCTTTGCTCCACTTGAGCCTACAGGCTTGACTAGGAGGTAACAGAAACCCATAAAATCAACTTCTCCATCATTTACTCCAGATATTTGTGAGTCCAGTGCATACAAGGTTACTGGTAGTTCGTCAACTACACTAGAGTGTATGACACTCACATCTGCTCCGGTATCGATGATACAGTGATGGCAACTCGATACACTGTCATCACTTCTTCTTACTTCAATTGGCACTGTAAATGTTTTCTCGGGCACAGGTGGGGGCTCCGAGTATCCTTCATCATCGATCATCAAAAATTGTCCTCTAGCTTGTTCCGGTGTAGGGTCACCTTCATGTAGGGAGGAAAGGTCAGCGAGTGGAGTTCTTCTCGGCTGACTACTGGTCATGCTTCCTGCATGCCTTCTTCTCTGGTATCTAGGTACCGGTGCTCTTCTCTCATTCATGATTCGTGCGCTTTCTTTCGGGCAATTGACAGCAATGTGACCAGGCTGCTGACACTTGTAGCAGACTCTTGATTGGGGTTGGTACGCTGGTCTCATGTAGTTGCCGGGGGGTCGATATCCGTAACCTCGAGGTTGTGGATTCGAGTACGCTGGTCGTGATGGATAGCGAGGAGTATACTGTTGATGGTTCTCCTGGCTTCTCATCGGTGGTACCTGAGCACGTTGTTGGTGGACTTGTTGTGGACGATTCTCACTTTTGGACCTACTCAGATGCCTAGAGGCTTCTGAAGTAGCCATATACTTCAACACATCACCATACCTCTCGTCCATGTTCGCTTTGTTGATTGCTACCATATCATCTTGTGGTAGAGCTTGTAGCAATAGAGCTATCTTCATACTCTCACTTTGGTTACCGTAGGTGAAGTAGAATAGATCTTCCCACCTCTTGATCCATCCATCAAACTTCTCACCATACGAGAATTTCATCAACTGGATCTGTTGCTTCGCTGTAAACTTTGCGGACACAGAGAGATGGCTATCTCTCAATCTTTGGATCAAATCAGGCCACAGGATATCAGGCATCTCAAGCCTGATCCGCTGCGCCTCTTCACGTAGTGGTCCTTTTAACGCCAAATTGAGTTCAGTAGTTTTGGCTACGTCGTCTCTACAGGGATCAACGAGCAACTGATACTCAACATCATCAATCCAACGGGCTACATTACCGTTCGCTTCCATTGGAACAACTTTTCTTGGTTTAACAACTGGGGGTCCAAAATTTTGTTGATACTGGTTCGCTTGGAAAGGTTTGATATCAGCTTCCATGCGTTGTTGTTCTCCAAATGATCTGGCAGACGCTTGCTGCTCAGCTTTTAAACTCTTCTCATCTTCTTCTTCCTGCTCCTCCTTGATTGGAGCATATCGTACTGCATTGTGACGCAGAGTTGAGATTGTAGCTGGTTTCAACTGGATTCCAGATGCCTTGTACTCTAGTATCAGCTCGTCAGTGATTTGCTGATACGATCTCAATCCAGTCCTGTACAATGTCAAGACATCTTCTTCAATGATGTCCATTCCTCTCAGATAGATAACGATTGGTGGACACTTAAGTGTCACCACATCATCGACTAGCATCTCCATTATCTTCTCATTGGCTGTTGGTTGTCTTCCTTGAATCTTTTCTTGCGTTCGATAAGCTTCGCAAATGAGGGTAAACATATCATCTTCCCACTCGACCACATTGATACCCATATGTTTCAGGAGTCTTCTCTGCTCCTCATCCGGTAATTCCTTGACCCTTGGGCCTTTACCTTGACGGCTTTTCACCTCCGTCTTCTCAACTGTACGGGTCTTTGGTCTACCTTTTTGCCCACTCTTCACCTTCACACCTTCTTGCTCAACCAGGTTCTTCATTGATCTGGTTAGCACTCCTCTCTCACGATGAGTTACTTCCTCGTACTCATCGACACTACTCTCTTCTACTTCCACTCCATTTCCATCATCTATCTCAGTGGCTAGTTCCCTAGAGGGATCTACCACTAGATCAGTGTTACCATCATTTTGCTCATCCTTCTTTTTAGGAGGCATCTCCTCTTCACTCAGTTCTTTCTCGAGTCGTAACCCGATATTGACAATGTCAACAACCTTCTCCACACAGACACTCAAGTCTCAGCTTGATGATTACTAGCCGTAGCCAGAAACTAAAGTTTTTCTCTACAAATGACAACTTGTCAAGTCGTAACCTGACTTTCACCTTCACACTTCTGTTAATTGAGTCGTAACCCAATTGGTCGCCAGCCGTAGCCGGAAATAAACACTTTCTCACACTGTTCTCGGTTAATTGAGTCGTAACCCAATTGGTTGCCAGCCGTAGCCGGAATCGAACTTTCTCTCTTTTTTCTTCACTCTTCTCGGTTAATTGAGTCGTAACCCAATTGGTTGCCAGCCGTAGCCGGAAAGTGAACTTCTTCTCACACACACAGATGAATTATCAAGTCGTAACCTGATAGAGCTTCAGCCGTAGCCGAAATTAATCTACACACTTCTACTTGTTGTTGAGCCGTAGCCCAATACTGTTTCTTTCAGAAACCTAGAGGTTTCTACGAGAAAAGTATCTTACAAAAGATCCTGGCACGCTCGCCAAATC
>QZCP01000690.1:201877-212065 GCA_003956705.1 Brevipalpus yothersi | reverse complement strand
TCTCTCTCTCTCTCTTTCTTTCTTTCTCAAAAGGAGGAGGATATGGTCGTGGAGGCTACGGCCGAGGTGGCTACGGACGTGGAGGTTATGGTCGTGGAGGTTATGGCAGAGGTGGTTATGGTGAGTTCAATTTGATTAAATTTGTGATTTACACAAATTCTGATGCTTTGAAACTCTCAGCTCCTAGTAGCTAGAATATCTTTCAAGATTTTAGTCAATCTGTGAGATATATGTGAGATCTCAATACATGATCTCTGGATATTGATCAATCTTCCAAGACAAATTAGCGTTGCTTTGATTCCATAAGAAAACAAAATATATATTCAAAAAATCATCTTTTTGATCATCTTGCTTTTCTCTTCACAGGCCGAGGAGGCTATGGTAGAGGTGGATATAGAGGATGAAGATTCCTTTTTTGACCATGGTTTTTACCGAAAAATTTTTGAATATTTTCCTAATGGAATGATGCCTCAAAGACACAAACTCACTCAAAGATGTGCCCACTAGATCAATTTTTTCCACAGACATAAATTTTTTTACCATAATTGTGAGGAACAGCCTTCTAATCACTGGATAAAACTGTCATGTTCAATTAGATGACTACCTAAAACTTAGATCGGTAGAAATAAAACATTTGACATTCAAATACTCAATCTCTTGATCATTCAATATATTACCTTCAAGAAAATTGTCTCCATCGGAGGCATAATAGAGAATGGATTAGGCTAAGAATTCGTATAGTGACATTTGGTGAGAGCTTAGGAAATAAACAAAAGTAAACACCTTGAAATTTTCATCGTACCAAGAGAAAACCAGGTAAAAAAATTGAGAAGAGTTATCAAAAGTTCTCCTAGCTCAGTCATCAGAGAGGAAATGAGGCAATTGCTTCAATCGTACAGACTGAATTAGCATTTCGATTTACCTTCACTGTTATGACTGCAGAAGATCATCGATATGTGTCAGGAAAAAGCAGGTAGACAGATGATTAATGAGCCTTAAAAGATTCTCGACAATATAATTGAGAAACGATCATGAAAAGAGAAAAATTGCGCAATAATGAACGATCACTTTTACTTTTCTCTCATCACGGCAAAAATGAATTGCCAAAAGCAATATGTTTACTCATTTTTTCTCACTAAACCAAGCGTTGCTCTTCTAATAGAATTGAAAACTTTTCAAGGTATTCCTGAGCTTATTTCATCATCTCACTGGTTGAGCGAATTTTACCTAATTTTCATCTCACAGCAAGTTAATCAGCTTTCGAGAACTTGCAATAAATTTGGTCTTTTTCCAGGGTTTTCAGTCAATCTTGCTTGAAAATATGATAACTTTTACTACCAACTTAACTAGGCTGAGAGAAATGACTGATAAAACATTCTATAAGAGGACGAAGTAGACTGGAAAATGTTCGCCCAGCTGAATCTCATGGCACAAGGTGTCCAGATTGCAGGACCATATTGAGATGAATCAATCTTTTTATGTTTATTGAGCTTGGAAGAGATTGTACTTGGTCAAGAAATGCGATAAAAGTATCTGAATGAACTTTTGTCTCAATTTCCAAAAAAAACGAAAGATTACACATAATGAGCGTGATCACTTACTGAGAACTTTTCTGGCTGAAATTATTTATACTATACATGTATGTGATAATGACGTACTTGATGAGATCAGAGAATTGCGCCAACTATACTGCATATTTTTTGCTTTTTTTTATATTTCAGTTTAAGATAGTTTCCAGAGGAATAACAATTACAGTATGTACAGTTGATCGAAGATATAAGACTGCAGCCCATATATTATGTTCGTGAAATGAATTTGGTTGGAATTTCAATATTTTGTCAATCATAGGCACATTCATCTACTCCAGAGAGTATATAAAGTGAAGTGTATATGTATACAATCTTGATTTAGTAGGAGTTCTTTTACAAGGTAGAATCTATAAGTGAAATCGACTGGACATTTCAAATTCTCAGGGTTTTCCAAAATGAAAACTGTTTTTGCTGCGTTCTTACTCATCACTTTAATTATTTTCTCAATTGTTGAAGCCCAAGAGGAGATACTTCGAGTGGCCCAGCAAGGTGAGTTGTTACTTTTAATATTCGTTTATCGAGCTGTTTCGAAAATTTTAGCTTGAATCGATGGTGTCTGTGGTCTTGGGAAAATTTTCCATATTTCTTGACATCAATTATGCTTCTAGCAGCTTCATCCGAAGAACTGAATTTTGAAATTGTCATTTTACTTCATACAAGTGTACCTACAAATGTTTTGCTAAATATCTTCTGTTCTAACCGTCAATTATGTATAGTGGGCTATTGATTCACCAGCTTAATGATGACTTCAAATCTCATAATTGATTATTTTTGGTCCAGTTCTCGATCCAGTTATTCAATACTCTCTTCTGAAGATTTGACTTTAGGTTTTCTTCCATATTTTGACTATTTTGACTATTTTTTGAGTTTTTAACAGCTTCAGTTTTGCAAAATGCCTGTGTTCCGATATCTCACCAATTGAGATTAACTTCCCAAACCAACATATTACAGGCTCAAAAGATCTGGACAGTGATGATGGGCTAGATGACGAAAGTAGCTCCGTAGGTCCTAGCAGCAAAATTGATGAGAGAAATGAAACCATCGATAACACTGCAAAGTCTTATGATGACCATGGTGGCTTAAATTTAGGAAGAGTTGACAAAACTAAAGAGAAGAACGAAACTAACGATCCGAATTTTCACGATGGCGATGGTGATAAAGGCAAAGAAAAGATGGACAAAACTTTTATGAGAAACACAACTACTTCTAAGCTCAAAGGTGGTGTTTTGGGTTTGGGTTCAAGCAGAGTTGATCAAACATATGAGAAAAACGAAACTACTACAAAGCCTCCTCGCTATTTTTATTATGGTTACTATGGTGGTTGGGGCTCAGGTGGAGGTCGATACCTAGGAAACCAATAATAAATGAAAATTTTAACTCCAATTCTGTCTTGATAGTTCTTCGAATTCCACAGCAAATGAGTAAAACTAAAAGAATCTATTCTCAGTTTCTTATCCTCATATTGATAACAGTCGTCCTCTATCCCAGATATGCACATTATATTGGAGAGAAAGAGAAAGAGAATCGGATACAGTGCTAAAAATTCGAAGAATGGTCAGCGTAAGGCATGGGTAGATCTCTGTATGAGATTGAAAAATGGAGATATCTCTCTTCGAAAAAACTTTCTGACCAGAGCTAATCTTATATTAACTCTTCGAAGTCTCTTTATATCCTTTGTGGTTCTAGGAAAAATTGTTCGTAAAATTTAAAACCTCGTTCAGTGATCGCATCCAAAAAATTATCGAATGAAATGATTATTCAACTAATTGGTGAACAGAAAACAATTTTGAGAATATTTTCCGCCATTCTATACTTCAATTTTTATTATCTAAATATGAATGGAAGTGGAGAAGAATTTTAGTTCCGAATAAAAATTGAATTGTTTGAACCTAATTCTTCTTGCAAAAATCTTGAAACTCACAAATGAAAACA
Source organism: Brevipalpus yothersi (assembly GCA_003956705.1). NCBI lineage: Eukaryota > Metazoa > Arthropoda > Arachnida > Trombidiformes > Tenuipalpidae > Brevipalpus > Brevipalpus yothersi. The sequence continues at coordinate 208,544 of QZCP01000690.1, read as the reverse complement.
CCAAGATATTGATACCAACCGAGCTCGCTTTCTCTAATTCCTTCAATCCATTGGACTTTGTCCTCAATCTCAATCTCAATTTTATGAGTTGAGAAATAGATCTCAAAATGCAATATGCAGTTGCTCTCGTGATTCCAAGAAAATTGCGCAATTTTAAACGATTACTATTGCTTATTTCATCAGGACAAAAATGAAATGCCAGAGGCAATATGTTTACCTGATTTTTTTCGCAATCATTACAGAGAAGTGAAAATTATTCAAGGTATTCCTCGGCTTATTTCATCATCATTGGTTGGAAGAATTCCCCCTAAATACCATTTCATAACAAATTGATTTTATTAATACAGCCTCTGTAAATTTGCAATAATTTTAACTCTTTTTAGAGTTTTCAATGAAATTTGAATCAATCTTGTTTTAAAAAATGATAGCTCTCGCAACTTAAATGGGCCTAGAGAAATGGCAGAGATGTAATGGAATGATAACGAAAATCATTGAAAAAATCGCGATATAGTCAATTGATATCTTGTGATGAAATTAAACAAGGTTTGAGTTGCCTGAACGAAAGCATGATGACTGACATGATGATTATGAGATATGCTGCAAAATGTTCACTCAGTCGAGTCTCATGAAATAGATGCTAATAGGGGAACAGCTCAGATTGGTGGGTGATCTCCAAAAAGAATCCATGTTCGTCCATTTGTTGGGCTCAGAGGAAATCGTTTCTCGTTGAGTTATGCAACCGATGCATATTTTACTGTTGCAATTTCTAAAATTCCAAGAGAACAAAATGATTATGTACAATATTCATATCATAAGCATTTTAACTTACTAAGAATTCTTTCGATCGAAATTATTCGTTAAGACGCACCATGGTTGTTTACGTGTATAATTTGAGCTTTCATAAGAGTTCCAGTCTATTCTCTACAATGCTTTGTACCTTATTCGTGTTTGATTACTTCAGAGCCCGAATAAATTGATTCGTTACATGAACTTCAAATATTTTGAGAAACAATTTGAATCAAACTAATTGAAAAATTCTACCCGAATGTATTTCTTTTAATAACTGTGCTGTTGAGGAGATGAACAATAGAGAGAGCGAGAAAGAGAGAGAAAGAAAGGGCATTTGAATTATTCACTGACTAAAAAAAGAGGAAGAAGAGCTCGATTCTTCCCTCCAGTTAAGATTAGATTATGGTGTTGTTAATGATTTTTCGGTTTGACTTGGACAAGACTAGATGTATATTGAAAATTTTAATGTGGGAGCTTGCTTGAGGTTTCAATTATTCACTCGATTACCCAGGAATAGTGAAATAGCAAGCAAGTACTTAAATGTATCACTTTCTGTTAAAATGTTAATCGCAAAGCTCTCACTTGTTTCGCATCTGCATAGAAATCACGGAGATGATCTATTGTCTCATCTAACTGTTCTCAATAACCGAGTCTTCATAGAGGTATACTTTTTATCTCTAAATTTAGTGTGTATTTAGGTGTCGTCCAGGTATTTCATCCCTGGATGAAATGAACTCTCCTTGATCTCCCTTCATCTTGGTTATCAAGATTAAGTTTTTAGTCAGTATCACCGGTCCATGATTTGCATCTAATCAGTTTATTGTCTTCATTTTTTCCAACGTTACTTAACATATTCTCGTGAATAAGAAGATAATAAGTCATCAATTCTAGTTATCAGAATAGGTAGATTCTCGGTAATCTCTATGTGAGTGAAAATGTATTGGAATGGATATTGTCTCTATGCTTTGATGTGTTTCACGACACATTTAATCAAGTTGGACATTGGAGAAGGATTTTGCTCTTTCTACCAATCCGAAGATGGTAAGTTGTGATGAGGAACAAAAAAAATTCTTGTCCTCCAGATCTCATAATCATTAATGTCTCTATTGATTTCAGTCAACAAGAAAAGTTTGGTTATAGATCTATCAAAACAGAACAATGAATTGACCTATCAATGTATGGCCAAAGGTCCATACCACACAATTTTGATTTATGCTCCTGGAGGATCATCTGATAGCTTTCATCCGATAGCTTTCTCATCGTACTCACTACACTATGAACATTTGATCGTATTGAATGGGGCTATGCCCATGAATTTGAGTCCACAATCGGGAAAAGGTAAACTGGATGCGATCTCATTGACTGTCCACAAGAACGCTAATCTAATGAAATGGAGATGGTTAAAGAACACTCGATTCAAGTACATTCGTATTGATAGCTGTCCGATGGTCATAGAGGAAGGCGAGAGACTTGATGAACTTATTCTCTCAGAACGTCTTTTGACTCTCACTCTCGTAAATCTTCAGGATATTGATCTGTGGACAGATTTGGATTACAAACTGGCCCCAAATTTACGAGAACTATCAATCAATTATTGCGAAATCTTTATGTTGAAACAGTTTCCATCCTCAAGCCTACAAAAACTTACAAGACTGAACCTCGCAAACAACAAGATCAGCATCCTGATGGAAGATTTTTTCGGATCATTACCAAAATTAGAGGTTTTGATCCTTGAAGGAAATCAATTGACAAATATCCAACTGCCTCTGACTATCCAGCTCAAAGGACTTCATCTGGATGGTAAGTTTTCAAATGTGGTACCAATGTTAGTACTGATTCTTTTCTGATTGTAGACAATCCAATTGATGGTGATGAGGAGACATGCGAATTTCTTCGATCAGCCTCTTTTGTACACTACAAAATGACAGATAAAATATGTCCCGACAAGAAGAGTCAGAGAAAGATATCTTCAGAGTTTTGAAAAGGAAGAATATATCCATCATCCAAACGACGTTACCATATAATCGTTGTATCCATTTCTCGTTGGTAAAAATTCAGCTCTTTCATACACTGAATTTTCATCTGATCACTTCAATGTTCTAATAAAAATTTAAGCAACTAACAAAAATCAAGTACGACTGAGTGATTCGAATACGACTCCAATGAGTCTCATAACATTTCAACCTGAAAGTAAACTTCGTAAGAACGATGTTGCTGAAAGAATCAAGGAGAGAGAGAGAGAGAGAGAGAGAGAGAGAGAGAGAGAGAGAGAGAGATAGCAAATGATTGCCTCTCTATGTTTGTTTCTACAAGAACACTGAGTAAGTAGGCAATAAGCTATAAGATCTACCTTGATGACCGAGTTTTCCTTAGAACTGAGATTTATTTTTCAGTTGCCTAGATGATTTGCAGCATCACTTTGACTGATTTGAAGGCGAACAATCCGTAGAAGAACTCATAATTGGATGGAGTTTAGATTGAAGAATTTGATCGACAACAATCGATTGAAAGTGAAAGTTAACACCTCGACGAGACGAGATCAACAGAGATTTTGGGTCAAAAACTCAAAGTTTTCATTATTCTTGATCAGAGAGCTTTTGCCCTTAACTCTTTGAACGATGTCTTCATGCAGAGTTTTTAGATCAGGTGAAATATAGATAATGGTTCAAATGAATAACAATTTTCCAATTCAGTATCGAGAGAACACAATTCAACTAAAATAACCATAATCAGCTTAATAACTGAATAGCTTGTGTGAATAAATTTTAGTTTTATCTAACAATATGAGTGTAAGAAAGCAATCAATGATGCTGAAAATTTATTCACAGAGAGGAATTTATTTGATTTAGAAAGCGTATCTCAATCTGATTTCAAAACTTCTAATTTTGAAAGTCTCTTTATATCCTTTGTGATTATCTAAATATGAACAAAAGTGACATACAGTTTGAGTTCTGACCATATTTTATGCAAAAAATGAAAACAGCAAGATATTTATACAAATCCAGCTCGCTTTCTTCAATTTTTCAATCCATTGGATTTTGAGAGATGTCCCAAAATGGTCAATTTTATGAGTAAAGAAATAGATCCCAAAATAAAATTTAAAATGCAATATACAGTTGATCCCGTGATTCAAAATTGTGCAGTTTTAAACGATTACTATTGCTTATTTCATCATGACAAAAATGAACTGCTAGAGGCAATATGTTTACCTGATTTTTTTCGATATCAATCTTCTCAGAGAAGTAAAAATTATTCAAGGTATTCCTCGGCTTATTTCATCATTTTTTGGGAGAATTTCCCCTAATTACCATTTAATAACAAGTTGATTTTATTAGCCTAGCCTCTGTAAATTTGCAATAATTTTCGTCTCTTTTTAGAGTCTCCAATAAAATTTGAATCAATCTTGCCTTAGAAAATGATAGCTCTTGCAACTTAAATAAGCCTAGAAAAATGGCAGTCAAGGGATAAGATGATAAAAATGATTGAAAAAATCGCAATACAGTCTAATGGCTTCATGTGATGGAATTAAACATGGTTCGAGTTCACTGAAAGGAAGTATGATGGTTGAGTTATCCGGCAAAATGTTTACTCAGGGTTTAGGTTTTGGGTTTGAGGTCTGAAATGCTTCTCCAACCATGGATAACTCTTCTGACTTACAGATATTATTTATGATAATGTGTGTTCATGATATGGTCACTTTGTAACAGTTCTCATCCAAGATCGAAAGGTGAAATTGACCATGCATCTCAACCTTTTCCAAGATGAAAACTGTGTTGATTGCCTTTTGCTCATCGCTTTGATCACTTTCTCAACTGTTCTAGCTGAAGACGAAACACTTCAAGTCACCTAGAGAAGTAAGTCCTAGTTGACATAGTTGCTTATTTGCTTCTCGAGATATTCATATCTTCTTCCTATCTATTTTTTCTCCATTTGTGACCATTTTATCTCACTTTTGCCTGAGGAATAATTTTCGAATTGAATACAATTTCATCCAGAAACATACCTCACTATAAAGTCCACATTTTTGAATTTTCCGATCTTTTTCTTTATCACGCTATCAGGCAATTAGATGGAAGAGGACATTATGGTGGACGCAGATCAGAATGTTACAGAGCTCACATGAGTGGTTACCTATGCCTTGACTGTTGGCCTCAATATGGCTGATCTCACAACAATTTTCTTACTTTATGGTTTGATAGATCTTTAAAAACCGTCTCATCCTAATGATAATCTCACTGGTCTCATAATGTTCAAATTTTTTCTCTAGTGAAACTACAAAATTGGCTGTCCGAAGGTAGTTATTCTATTTTTTATGGTCGAAAAATGATGCGTTTATTCATGGGAAAAGAAAATATTCCAACTCTTGACCGTTTTGAATCACTCAATTCACCATCAGAAGATAAATGAACTTTCATCTTTCTTCTTCTGGATTGTTTCGAGTTCTGTTAATCAGCCATTCAGTGGATAGATTAGGTGGAATGGAATCAATTGAGCCCTAACGTGTATCGCTCACAGTTACTTGTTTATCAAGAAAATTTTATCTGTTTCTCATTTGAATAGAAATTATTGATCTTCCATCACTACTAGCAATTATCAAGACCAGAGTTCTTTTGCGAAGTCTTATCTACCTCTTCTCTCTACACCTAATGTGTCTTGAGAGATCATCCAGAATAACGGTATTTCATTCCCGATGGAAATAACCTCCCCTCGATCACCTTTCATTACCGAGATTCATTTAACAGCCACTATCAGTCCAAGTTGTGACTTGAAACGGGTCAAATCATCGTTCACATCACTGTGATACTTTGGTGCTAATGATATGAGCATTTGATCATATTGAATGGCACTATGCCCATAAATTTTGGCCCAAGAAAGGTGGAAGGTAGACTAGATGAGATCTCATCCACCGTCTGCAAAAATGGTAATTTGATGAAATGAGGATGGCTGAAGAACACTCTTTTCAAGTATATTCGTATTGAAAGCCCTCGATGGTTACGGAGGAGAGAAGGAATGGATTAATCCTTTCAAAACGTTTCCTGACTCTTATTCTGATTATTCTTGACCATTTCAATTCATTTTAATCCCCCGAGAGATCTGAACTACAATTTGGCTCCAAATTTACCAGAACTTCCCATTTACTACTTCAAAATTTATTACTTTGGTTGGTTGCCAAGCGCAAGTTTGAAACGGCTTACAAGATTGAACCTGGCCAACAACAGCATTGAAATTTTGCCTGAGGATTCTCTCAATCTTTTCTTCTTGGAAGTTTCAATTCTTGAAGGGAATCGATTGAAAACTATCGCCTCCGAAGATGCAGCTCAGAGAACTTATTCTCAATGATGAGTGTCCCATTCGGGGATCATTATATGTGATGTATGAAATCTAACTTGTTTTCCTATTGCAGACAATGCCATCAAAGGCGATGAGAAGATGTGCAAATTCCTTCCATCAACCCTTTTTGTGCATTTTAAAAAGACCCAGCAAATTTACCTAGACTAGAAAATGATGTTTGGGAATGTGTGAATGAGAAAAAACATCCAATTTGTAAAGGACATGGATATTATCTTTTTGTATATTGAGCCTGTTCTTCATGGCTCTTTAAAGTATCTACAAGTATAATTCTTGTGAAGTTACTACAAAAATGTACAAAAATTTGATTAAAATTGTTGTCACATCAGAGAGATCGAATGTTTATATCTCTAAAATATAACTTGAATTGAGTCATATTAAATTCAATTACAAAATATTTCTCGTAATAACTATGGATTGGTTGTTGAGAGGATTAAGAGCAGAGAAAGAGAAAGAGAAAGAGAAAGAGAAAGAGAAAGAGAAAGAGAGAGAGAGAGAGAGAGAGAGAGAGAGAGAGAGAGAGAGAGAG
>QZCP01000690.1:126962-201514 GCA_003956705.1 Brevipalpus yothersi | reverse complement strand
GAGAGAGAGAGAGAGAGAGAGAGAGAGAGAGAGAGAGAGATTGCCATGTTAAGTCTAGTTTTCCCCTAGAGTTGGAATTAGATCGATGTAACAGTTGCTAATTCTCTGTCCTAACTGAGATATGATTTCAAGATGCAAATTGGAGAGTCGAGGGTAAGAATTTGCTTGATGTTGCTTATGTCAAAGAATCTTTCCATGTGGTTCAAGTTCATTTTCGGAAATATGGACATTTTTTCTCGCTCCTTGATTGCTTTTCATTACCCACCTCAATCGGTCCCTTGTTCACTGGTTTGGGTACTGATTCGGTGTTTCCACAGCTTCACCCTCATGGACCTTTCCTGAATTGACATGAAAATTATAATCCAGAAGAGATGAATGAAATTTTCGATGTTTGTTTTGGAATTATTTTTGGCCCCCTTTATCAACTATTCAATCGATTGACCATGTAAAATGAAATATCAAGCAAGTACTTAGATGTATCACTTTCTGTTGAGGTGTTAATCGCAAAGCTCTCGCTTGTTTCGCATCTGAATAGCAATCATCAAGATAATTTCTTATCTTAATCTAGCTATTCTTGAGACCAAAATCTTCATACAAGTCTTATCTACTCTTTACCTTTACATCTTATGTATATTTAGGTGTCGTCCAGGTATTTCAACCCTGGATGAAATGAGCTCTCCTTGATCTCCCTTCATTTGGTTATCACAAGATTAAGTTTTTAGTCAGTATCATTAGGATCTATGATTTGCAATTAATCAGTTTATTGTCTACATTTTTTTCAACGTTACTTAACATATTCTCGTATATAGAAAGATAGTAAGTCATCGGTTCTAATCATTCAGTGTCAATGTAAGTGAAAATGTATTGGAATGGATACTGTCTCTATGCTTTGATGTGTTTCACAACACATTTAACCCATTTGGATGTTGGACAAGGATTTTGCTCTTTCTATAAATCCGAAGACGGTAAGTTGTGATGAGGAACGGGAAATCCATACTGTTTTTGATCTCATAATTAGTAATTTTTCTATTAATTTTAGTTGCTAAGACGAGTTTGGTTATAGATTTATCGAAACTAGATCAAGTTTTGCTCGGGAAATGCATGAGAGAAGTTACATACCACACAATTTTGATTCATGCTCCAGAAGGAAGAGCTAATAGCTATCATTCAATAGCTTTCTCATCAGCCTCACTACAATATGAACATTTGATCATATTGAATGGCGCTATGCCCAAAAATTTTGGGCCAAATTGGGGAAAAACTAAAATGAATGCGATCTCATTGACTATCTACAAGAATGGTAATTTCATGAAATGGAGATGGTTAAAGAACACTCGATTCAAGTATATTCGTATCGACAGCTGCCAGATTGTTATGGAAGAAGGCGAGAGTATGAATGAATTAATCCTTTCGGAACGTCTCTTGACACTTACCCTCGTGAATCTTGATGGTTTTTATCCACTGACTGGTTTGGATTACAGTTTGGCTCCAAACTTACGAGAACTTTCCATCAACTACTTCAGATTCCCTTTTCTTGACTACTTTCCAGGCTCAAGGTTAGAGCGACTTAAAAGACTGAACCTCGCAAACAACAATATTCAGACTTTGACTGAAGAAGTTTTCCAACTTTTTCCCAAAAACCTGGAGGTATTGATTCTTGAAGGCAATCGATTGAAAACTATTCAATTGCCACCAAACTATCAGCTCAAAAAACTTTTTCTCGATGGTGAGATTCCTATTTTTCGTGCCAATACAAGTTCTAACATTATTCTTTCATTCCAGATAACCCAATCGAAGGCGATGAGAAGACATGCGAATTACTCCGATCAACCCCTTTCATACGATATGAAGCGACAGATCGAATTTGTTCTCAACAAAAAAGTGGGACAAAGATGGTAGCAAAGGTCTAGAAGAATAATAGTATTCAACATTCGAAATATCCTAATGGAATTTATCTGTCTTTTCCTCATATAATTTGAACTCATATAAGAGTTTCAATCCATTCTCTATAATGCTTTTTACAGAATTTGCGTTTGATTAGTTTACAGCCCAAATAAAATTGGTTCGCTACCAAAGCTCCAAATATTTTAGAAAAAAAGATATAGATTGGAAACATCAGCTTATCATCAGTCATTTATCTTTCAGTTGCCTAGTTGACTAGCAGCATCACTTTGACTGATTTGAAGGCAAACAATCGGTGGAAGAACTCGTATTTGCTGGAGTTTAGATTGAAGAATTTGATTGACAACAATCGATTGAAAGTGAAAGTTAACACCTCGACAGGACGAGATCAACAGAGATTTTGGGTCGAAAACCCCAAAGTTGTCCATTATTCTTGACCAGAGAGCTTTTGCCCTTAACTCTTTGAACAATGTCTCCATGCAGAGTTTTTAGATTAGGTGAAATATGAATGATGTTTCAGATGGATATTGATTTTCCAATTCAGTATCGAAAGAACACAACTTGACTAGAATCACCATAATCAGCTTAATCGTTCCTGTAATCATACCTTGTCATCACCTTTCGTCTACTCTTCATTTTCTTCCAAGAACTCGTAGAATAGCTGAATAACTTGTGTGAATGAATTTTAGTTTTATTTAACACGTTTGAGTGTAAGAAAGCAATCAATGATGCTGAAAATTTATTCACAGAGAGGAACTCATTTAATTTTGAAAGTGTATCTTAGTCTGATTCCAAAACTTCTAATTTTGAATGATTCTGACTTACTTTAACCGAGAAGTAGGTTTTCCCAAATAAGTTTCTTGACTCATAGCTGTTATTGATCTACATGTATGTGTTTTTCTCATACACAATCGGAACAAAAACTACATTCACAACAGTAATGTCTCATCCACAAATTTGGCGTTTTTTCTCAATTGTGCAACAGTTCCTGAGTTGACTACTTTAGGCCCGAAAACCTCATAACTTTTTCACACTTAAAACTCATTTAAGATAGTGATCGTTTTCAAGATCCATTGGAATTCCATACTATTATGACATGACGTCAATGGCCTCTCCATGCTTTATAGCTCTCAGGAATTGGCCTAATGGATTCGTGTTTAAGTGGCACTAGATAGCGAAAAAAGTCAGTTTTAGGAAAGTATATAAAGCAATCTATGTGATCATTTAGAACATTATAAAAATTTTTCTTCAGTACTTAACATCAAGTGAAATTTGAATTTTTCAATCAAAAGGTTCATCTACTCATAATTATACCAAAATGAGGACCGTATTGATTGCTTGTTTTTTGATTGCTATGATCACCATATCATTTGCTGCTGTGGTGGAAAAAGAAACTCTCGAAGTTGCTGAACAACGTAAGTTTCCATTTTTTTCGATTATTTCTTCACTTATGTTCTTCTCCTAATTTCCTGGCGAATCTTGAATTCTAACCCGAATCATACCGATATTTTGAATTCAGTTGTTCTCGCTATCACCATTTCTCTATACCTTTTTGACTGAATGTTTGTGTTTGTTCGCTTGCAAGCACTGGAGAGATTCGAACAGATTATATTCTGAATTAATCAAATAGTCATAGTTAATCTTTTCTTCATAAATCGATAGCTTAAGAACGAGTGACTGAGGCAACATAGCGTAAAATAAGTACATTTGGTTGCATTCAACTTCAACTTTAAAGTAAATTAGATGTTGAAATTCTCAAACACTGAAATAATTTTTCCCACTTGTCGAACTTGGTACTGCGTACCAAGCGATCTCATATTGAATCTAAGATTCTATGTGAGGCAGAGGATGTATTTTTCCTAATAATGGTTTCTCCTCCACAGGTCGACGCGGAGGTTGCTGGGGTGGCAATTGTGGGGGTGGATGGAATAATGGCGGCTGTCGGGGTGGCAATTGTAATGGTGGCTGGCGAAACAACGGTGGGTGGAATAATGGCGGTTGCCGGGGTGGCAATTGTAATGGTGGCTGGCGAAACAACGGTGGGTGGAATAATGGCGGCTGTCGGGGTGGCAATTGTAATGGTGGCTGGCGAAATAATGGCGGATGGAATAATGGTGGCTGCCGAGGTGGTCGCTGCGGTGGTGGTGGTGGTGGTGGTGGCTATCGTGGTGGTAGAAGAGGCTGAATAAGTAGTGTTCAAATAGCATTTAAATTCTTAAAATCCTCAAATTTATGATCGAAAGTTTACCAAGAGGCACCTTCGCATTTCAGCTACTCATATCCGCTTAAAAAATCTATTTTTCATTGTAAATAAGGCAGAATTTTCGAAAATCATGGAGAATTTCTTCTTCTCCGCCAATTTTTTGGTACCAATTTCATATGAATTTTTTGTTGCAAGATAAGGAGAGGTTCGTGAAGAGGCATTCAAAATCCCGAAACATTCTCAGGAGTTTTTGATTAAACTCGATCAGTGCTTGAGCGTATCTGATGAAATCCAGAAATCTGGAACTAAATCACGTTTGATATTCATTTCATTCTCAACCTTCACCACAACTGATGATAGAGATTATCAAACCACATCATGACAATTAACCTCTTTATAGCTAAAGAGGATGAAAAATCTTCTGTCTTGTGCGTTTATGATTCTCAGATCAGCATCAATTATGCATAAGCACTTCGGCGACAAAAAAATGGAAATTCTATACTATCACATTTATTTGTGAAGATGCAAGTAATTCTTTGTAGTCATTAATTGTAGGCATAATTCTGGGAATTTGATACATCAATAACTAGCAAAAGGATGCTTGTTATTGAAATTTTTTCATTTTGCATAATTTTGACACACTTGATATGATCGTGAAGAAGATCTCTTCTACTATTAACTTGTTGTTGTTAGATTTTGGGTTTTTTCTCCCGGTTAATCACAAGCGAAGAAATTTCTATTATAGCCATGCATCAACATCGAATCGAGCACTTTTTTTTCCTGCTTGAGTAATGTTTCTAGGAATTGCTATTCTGGGCCTCAATAATCTTCACGCTCAACACTCACTTCGACTAGAGGACTGTTGTGCAATCAATCCGGAATTTTGAGCTGTTACAACATGACGTCCAACTCCTAGTATCATATCTTTATGGGAATTGGCCTAATGAAGGTGGGCATGTAGCATCAAATAGCCATAGTGAGCAGATTTACAGAGGCTATATAAGGTAACCGATATGTTCACTTTGTACATAGTGGAAACTTATTCTCTTCAATGCTCATCATCGAGTTAAATTTTTTTAACTGAAAAACTTATCATTTCAACCGTGTCAAAATGAAAACTTTGTTTCTCGCCTGTTTTTTGATTGCTTTAATCACCATCTCAACTGTCGTGGCACAGGAAGAGACTCTGGATGTTGCTGAGCAGCGTAAGTTTTGATTCTCAGAATATTTTCCTCATCAATCCATTTGTGTTCATCATCTGATATTCCAGCCTGAAATCGCTATCTGAGTGTCAGTTTTATTATTCATGCTCTTTTTTCGGTAAACGTCTCCATGTCAAGTGCTCAATTTTTCCGGTTGTATACTCAATTAAGACCAACATACCTTTTTCATGGGACCATTCATTCTCACAGTTCCTTGGAATAATTTATCTAGTTTGGATAGTTTTCGAGCAGCCCCTTTTCGTTTTATTTTCAAAAACTAACACTTAAGTGCTAAATTGACCATGTTTACGCTCTACAATTTGTGTTCTTTTTTCCAACAGGCTGGGGTGGTGGCCGCTATGGTGGCTATGGTGGCTATGGAGGTGGCCGCGGCTGGGGTGGTCGTGGCTGGGGTGGCCGAGGCTGGGGTGGCCGAGGCTGGGGTGGCCGAGGCTGGGGTGGCCGAGGCTGGGGTGGTCGAGGCTGGGGTGGCCGAGGTTGGGGTGGAGGATGGTGAGGCTAAATTTTCTCTGAGAAAATCTCGATCCTCTTCGAACGAAAGGTCACACTGGCTGACTCTAAGCAAATCTATTATCACTATCTTTTTGGAGTGGAAAAATAAATGGAATTTTTCATACTTTGTTTAATTATCTGATATTGTATGAGATGGATGGTCTGTTCTCAAAAAGAGAAAAATAAAGGTGAAATTTCACACTATTTCTTGTATTTATTTATCATAATTTTTTGCTAATTCACGAATAATTTTCAAGTTTGATGGAAATTTGAATTTGAGATTGGATGCTGTTTACCCATGGCATTTTTCAATTTCCAAACATTTTAGTGATAGTTTTAACTACTTCAGTGGTGAAAATAAGAGAATTATGAATAAGTTTGTAAGCCTCTTGCTTCTTGGAAAGTCTTTGATTGAGCTTGACAATTAAATAAGAATTTAACATTTCATCTCATGATAGTACCAATAAACCAGTTTTGCTATTCAGTTCACTGACAATCAATTTGACTGATTATGAGAATCATTGAATACTAGTGACTCGATCCAGGACGTCCCAAGTTTCTCTCTCTCTCTCTCTCTCTCTCTCTCTCTCTCTCTCTCTCTCTCTCTCTCTCTCTCTCTCTCTCTCTCTCTCTCTCTCTCTCTCTCTCTCTCTCTCTCTCTCTCTCTCTCTCTCTCTCTCTCTCTCTCTCTCTCTCTCGAATATGAGATGGTAATTATGTTTTTTTCTGAAGAAACAATTAGAGGACTCTCTTAATGTGGTTTAACAAATCAAGACACTGAAGCTACCTTCACGAGGTGATAGCTATGTATTTCCATGATACCAGTTAGCGAATTGCTTCTTGAATGAACACCTCATTATCATATATCGTTATCATGATTGTATCTCGATACTAAAGGCTTGTGGAACTAGACTGACAACTTATGAGGGACCAATCAATGAGGTATCCATCATCATAATTTCATGAGAAATTTATTCTTACCTGTGTTTTGATTGGTATTACCAGTCTAAATTATTTTCGAAAATGTCTTCTGCAAAAGTAGAGAATAATAATAGTTTAGAAGAGATTGATAAATTCTGTTTGAATGTTAAAAATGATGAATTTCTTGGAAAGTTCTTCTATCCAGAATGGTGTCTTGCTTTTTTTCTTCGTATTTGTGCAAATGATCTACAAGTTGCAAAAAGCTTTCTATGCCATCACACATCAGTGGTGAAAAGTATTCCAAGGATGTACGCGTTTTCCGAAAAGTATCAAAAAATTTTGGAAAGTGGAACACAGCAAGTTAGTAAAGCAAGAACACCAGAAGGTAGGGCCCTAATCTTTATCAGGCCAAAAAATTGGAATCCAAAAGAGATGAGCCTTTTGGAAATTGTTCAGTTTGCGCAAATAGCTCTCTTTTCGGAGATAGTCTCAAATGAGGATGTACAACGTAATGGTTTTGAACTGATTTATGATGGTCGAGAGTCAACATTCGCCCAACTTTGGAGTATTCCTATGGCCGATTTTCATGATATTTCCGTACTTTCCAGTCACAATCAACCACAAATTATTAAGCGTTGTCATATGGTACATATGAATTGGATGAGTCGACAAGGGTTTAATTTGATCAAAGGAATAATAAAAAAAGAAACAAGAGATAGTTTCCACATCTATGGCCATGATCTTACTGAGCTTTATAAGATTATTCCTAAATCTTGCTTGCCAGCTGATTTTGGTGGCACATTTACCGATGAATTAACCATCCAGGATCGAGCAGTAAAAATAGAATCTTGCCGTAATGGATTGGAGAAATTTTGGAATCAATTTAAATCGAAATAAATTATCAGGTAATAAACATTGATTGTTTTAATTATAGATCTACGATTGATACTTTTCCCCTGGTATTTGAACTCCACCACAACACTAACATTCTGGTAATTGAGATACAAGACAGAAAACTGGCTAGCTCAATTCTATCCAAATTCACGCTTGCTTCATCATCAAATTTAACTCAAGCGAATCATTTGAGTTGAATTGTAAATCATCTGAAGATTCATTCGCTGCTGAAGGTTCCTAATTACTTCTAATCTCAAGATTGACCACGACGTTGCTACTCATTGTGTTCAATTGATCATTGATATTATAATGATATCTTATCATTTTGCTCATATTCTCTGATAATGAATTGCATCCTCCTTCATTCAAACCGATTCAAATTACATTGATATCCTCTCAATTAATAAATGTACCTTGTATGTAAACATCGGCCAGATAAAGTCTGCATCCATGCTCATTTGGTGGCCTGAGGTATCTTCGTGATGTGTCGAAATGAAAAAAATTCCCAAAACTACTTTTTTTTCTTGCTATTGTAACAGAATTGTTGATAGTTTTTGTGGTCATTTTCATTTTCTAAGCAGAGGAAGAAGAAGAAGAAATCTTCTCAAGTTTGACAGTAGTCTTTTAGTGGCTTAGGGAAAAAAATTCTTTTTCCAGTACTATTCTGAGGACATGCAATCTATTCCACTAATTTTCGTTTTCTTTGATAAATTTTCATTATCATGCGAAAGCTGGTACGCTTCCTTTTCACCTTCATCTTCTATGATTGAGCAGCAGCTTCTTAGGTCTCAATATCATCTTAAGACATTGAATATATTCTTTCTCGAGAAACGATTAATTAAATTTTTTTAGCTAGCGATCTTCTGACGGCATTCCAATCGAGGTTTTATGCATTCAAAATCAACCTAACCTGAGTCGAGAACAATAGTGACTAAAGATTTGAGGTTTTTTGGGTGATATAAAGAGAACGTTCTCCTCACCTCAAATGGCAATGTACCTCGAACGAGGATCGCAATCTATTCCAAATAATTGATAGAAGTTTATCAACTCTTTTTTGAAATGAGTCTCATTCCTACAGCCTGTTTATTGATCACTTTATTCACCATTACAACTGTTTCAACCGAGGAGGATGATCTCCAAGTGTCCATTGTAGTTCGTAAGTTGCTTCTTTTATCTGAATTTGTTTAACATCTTATTTTCTGTATATTCTGTCAAGAATTTATTAATTTTTCTTACCTCTTTACCATTTTTTCACTGTTATCAATAATATTAGTCTAATAATTATATGTTGAATTCAGAATCCGATCAGATGAGTGAGATATCTTGTATTTTTGAGCTCAAGTCGCCAGAAAAAATTGACATTCATCATCATCAAATGACATCGTTTTGATTTTTCTCTTATAATCATACCTTTCTGGCTAGACTTCGTTGTATGCTTTCTCAAAATGACTCGAAAATAGGTGTCCAACGATTTGCAATATTAATATTTAACTGCTCTACTATTGAAACTTAGGTTTTGATTGTTAATTCAGAGAAATAAAAATTTTGGCGGAAAGTGACATTTTCTGCCTTAACTTGGTTTTTACTTTGATAACTTATCTTTCTTAAATCAAAAATTGCAGTCAATGTTTCTAGCAATTAATACCTCTCTCCATATCTCTATTTTGAGACTTTTCTAGTCATTTGCTTCAATTGAAGCTTCTGTTTGTTTTCTAATTATAAAAACTCACTTTATACTCAAAATAACAGTGTGAAGTACTCATTGATTTTTATTCATTTATTTTAGGTTTGAGTGGCCATAATTCACACTCAAAAGGTATTTAAAGGGAATTCTAAATTCATTTTTGAATGAAATCAGGTTACTTTTAAAGAATTATGATCAATTACTAATCAATTTGATCCCTCTCTCTCTCCATAATTGATAGGCAAAGGAGAGAGAAGCCACAAAGGAGGAGGCAATATCAGAGGTAGAAACTGTAGTGGTCATGATAGCTATGATTATGATACTCAGGAAAGAAATGATGAAAATTCCACAGAGTTCCACACATCTTCCGTACAGTCAATTCCTAGTGATGGTGAACTGGATAGCCGCAGTCTTGACAAGGATCCTGCAAATTCATTGAATGGATGGGGTGCTGGAGGTGCTCGATATGGCTGATCCATTCGTTCATTATGGAAAACTTTTCGATACAATTTCGCATGAGCATAATCAAATGAATCAATATTTACATGAAGACAATGGAGACAATCTGTCTGATAATTAAATTTTTCTTCCCATCATGAGGCTATCCTATCAGCTAAAGAAAAATTTCCACCTCGAAAACTTTTGGACCTTTTTTGAAATTTATCTTGTACTTTGTTAATTTATAAAAGAATTATCGCTTCTCTGTGTCTTAGATTTTAATATAATCTCATATTTCTAATACCAATAGTGTTAATCTTACCCTTATTTTTCAATTGGAATGATATTTTGATTTCTATCTGGATCTGATTCGTTCTTCTAAATGAATCTTTTTCATGAACGGCTCGTCGATTAAGTTGGACATGGAATGTTGGATGACGTCAAGTTTCCAGCCCATGGACATCTCTAGAACCAGTCTTCTGAACACGAATATGTAGTGTGGCTATAAAGTTTAATTACAGAGAGCTTAGATCATAGAGAATAAAACAAGCCATTTAGCTTCTTGTACAACAGTATACAAGTTGTTTTTGATGATATAACATTTAAAAAAACTTTTTTCCTTACTGATAAAAGATATCATCTTTTTTTCAATCTTATCAAAATGAGAAAAGTCCTGATAGTTTGTTTTTTGATTGTTTTGATTACTCTCTCAACTGTTTTAGCACATGGAGATGATGATGATCATGATATACCTAAACGTAAGTTTATTTCATCGATTCTTCACTTTTCCTCACGTTTCAACTAGAACAAACAATTGATTAATTGGTCAACTTTTCTTTTTTTGTGGTCATCATCTCAGGTGTCTCGGTGAGAAAAAGTGGCAGAAGTCGTTCAAGTGTTGTATACGCTGGAGGACGTAAATCTGGTGGAAAAAAGCGACGAAGTGGTAGTCGAAATAGGAAGCCATCGAAAGTTAGAGCACATGGCCACAGTGACAGTAACAATCGATATTGATAATTTACTCAAGCCACTACTATAATATACGTGCTCAATCTAAACTCAATCTAGTGTTTAGTTTCTCATGTTCATCTTGTTATTTTGATAAGAAAAAATAAACAATTTTGCCCTGTAGCGTTTACCATGAAAGTGTTGGTTTTCAAGTTGAGATCTCAACCTTCCAGATTGACAGATTGCTTTACAGAAATGAATTCAAGTGACTATATTTTTGAAGCCATGGGCAAAGAACTAAGTAACCGAGCATTTTGTAAGGCAAGGCTCAGACTCACTATAAGCTATGATTTCGAAAATTAAATGATTCTGGTGACTTTCGAAGTCAGTTGAAGATTTCTACTCACTTCTTGATTTGATTCAATTCGAACTGATTTTTGTGGACTTGAAATTGTAATGCCAAAGGGATCATGAAGTTCATGGTTGTCTCAGAGTCGTTTAATGATGAAGTTTTCAATCAAACTCCAGATTATAGCTCAAAACTATTGACAGTAATCACAAGTTAAGATAGAGCCTACGATATAATGCGAGCTCCAGGACAAAGTAGCCTAGGTCAATTTTTACATCTCTCATCTCAAATTGAAACGTGGTAATGTTTTGTTACAGCCGATTTCAGTAGGATGACACCGATAGCTCCAACTGATAAGATAATAGGCTGCAAAGTGTAAATGGACAGTGGTTGGTATCTAATTAGGTGGGGTTATCGGTCTCATCATATAGAACACGATTGTATAATGATACAGTTATCACGTTATTAAAAAGATTGCACTTTAAAACTGTCAAAAATGATGTGACTTTTCATTGTGCAATTTTTAATCTCGATTTCAAATCGAACTGAAAAGCAAAGTTTTCAACAGGATGGCCTGATAAGAAAATAGGAGAGACAAGAGGAAGAGGAAAAGGAAACATGATAGACTAGACAATGTATCGAACATTCTATTTTAGATAATATCTAGTAGATATTGTACTCCTGAAATCAATTTTACGATAGAGAGCATGTAATCACATCAAAAAAATTCAAGGAACTAGAAAAGAATGTCATCTATCATATATCCTACAAAAACTGTCAATCGAAGAAATTGTTATTTTTGTTATGTTTTGAGATCAAATAATCTTTTCAAATATCCAGCAATGAAAATTATTTTTCCCGTCTGTCTGTTGATTTGTATTTCGATGATTTTAGCAAAAGAGAAAACTCACGAAGCCTCTCTACTAATTCGTAAGTTATATCTCCTGAGCTAACGTTAATTACCCTCAGCTCTACATGTATTATCTCAGGTTCCACTTTCAATTGATTTATAACTGCTTATCCTGTGATCGCTTTTCTCGAAATAAAAGTACTTTCTTTTGGTGACCATTGGCTGGCGTTTTGAATATGCAGACACTCATATCGTTACAAGTCCTCAGTATCAAATACATGGTCTTATGCTCATCTGATGTCTCATTAGTGATTGCTACTCTCCATCCTGTGGCTTACTTTTGATCCAACAGAATCCATGTGCTGAGAGTACATGCATTTTTGATTCACTCCTGAATAATTGTCATCCTTTCTCATTTATTTTCTAGGCTTAGGTGGCCTTAGTGTAATTTATAAAGGTAATGACAATCCATTAGATAACCAATCATTATCGATTATTCAATGAACGTGTTTTGGACATTAAGGTGCCCTCGTGAAGTATCATAAACTGTCAAATTTTCCTTAATGCAGTGAATCAAGAACATGGGGAACACAATGATCACGCTAATGATGGGAAAGGAAGTGGTCTAGGGTACTCGAGAGCTGATGGAAACGAGAAAAATGGATCTACAGCTAACGGTAAGTTGGAGTTTATTCCATCTCTGAATTGAGTTCGCATGAATAATCGGTATTCGAAAGTTTTCATTTATCATTATGGGACAGCGTAATCAGTCTTGACTAGATCCTCCAACCATTCATCTATGATTTCCATTCGAGTTGATTTTTTGCTGTTAACTTCCGATTTGAGTAAAAAAACCCTAGAAAGTTTTAGCCTTCATCCTTGATCTTGGAGACCACACATGCATGTTTGTGCAGACATCTCCAGAAAACTATATACAGTAATGTCGACTTGATATCTCGAAATCTGTGCAAAAGTGAACGAACATTCGATTCAATTTGAATGCCTGATTCATTTAAATTGGTTAGGAATTTCAAATTTCCCAAATTGTAAACGACATTATCCCATAGGTAATCAAAGAGGAAGATTCGGAGGCTGGGGTACAGGCTTACCGAGATTTGGTTGATGGGCTCAAAGTTGTTTTCATCGATTGACTTCAAGCATTGTAATATGGAATCATATCTCTGAAGATTTATTTGTCCTAAGAAATTATTTTTCTAGCATGTTGATTAACCTTATTTTGACACTTTCACGAGCTAATAAACAAATAAATCTGATAATTATCAGAATAATTTTTTTACTATCACTAAAACAAGTCAATGTTGAGATCTTTTAAAAAATCACAATATTGACAAGGTTAAATGAGGTTATCTCTCTAAAACACACATATACACATCATTTCTTGAGCCCATATCTTCAAGAATTTCACTCATTTTTTCACAATTATTAACACTTGATTTTTTGCATATTCCATAAATAGCATTCGCAGGATAAATAGGAAACCGAAACTTTACAATTAATCGTGTCGTCATTCATCAATTTCCTTACTCACAAATCGAAACGATCCACAAAACGTACGCCTGAGTACTGACTCCATCACACTATCGAAATACACTGTATCTCAGTGATATAAAGAAACAGAAACTTCCTCCCTGAATCAAAAATATCAACTTTACTTATTATTAATTTTTTAACAAAAGTTGATGGAAATTCGCAATACCTCTCAATTTCCTCAAGCTTCTCGTAGATCGAATTTTTTTATAATTCATCTTTTAGCTATTGCTCACGATATTTGATCCTTAGATGATGGAATAATTTCCTCTAGTTCTGTCATCAATGTAATGTTGTTACCAGCTCAATTGTTTCCCTTTATCTTACTTCATGCTAAGATTGAGAGCAACAGATTCTTTGGATTCTTAGAAACTCCTTGAAACTGGGCAAAACTGTACCTCAATCTTCGCAACGAGGAAAATCATTAATTGTAAAATTTTTCACTTTCGCTCCCTTCTGCATAGAAAATTTTCAGAATGTTTCAAATACCTCCACAGTATATAAAGAGAATGACTTGATTACATGGAGAATTTCGAAATTTTTCGAAATATCGAATATTTATTTTGAACTACGCTCATCCAAACCCTTCTAAGAATGAAATCAACTGCTTTCATTTGTTTTTTGATCACCTTAATTGTAATAATAACTACTAAAGCCAAAGGACAGCATTTTGAGGCTTCAATTTTAATTCGTAAGTAATTTTTCTCCCACAAAATTTCATTGCTTTTTCTCCCTTCCCATCTTTTCTCTTCACATTGAATGTAAGTACCCTTAACGTTAGATGTAGAGAAACTTTTCAGCTCTGTTCTTTTTTTTCTTGAATAGTTCTGATATCCATTCAGAAAATATTCATTGTTCAATCACTTCAACATTCAGTTAGTTTGAAAATATTGACGAAACAACACACAAGAGGAGGTTTCAATCATCTTGAAATTGAAATTGTGTTCGTGATGAATTCGATACTATATCTCTTAAATTTCTCAACTGAAATACCAATGGGGAAGATGCTATATTATAATAATAACTCCTGAGCTTCTAAGTTTTTTGCTTCTTGATCTCGTTCTGGTATCTCGATTGATTTTAGCATATACTCTAGTACTAGTTACTCAATGTTTCACTTCCGGAGAGATGAACTCAATTTTTCCCTCACCTCATAATTTTATTGAACGCATTACAGGCTTGGGAAATTCGGGTGGCTACGGTGGAGAACCAGGTGATAGAAGTAGCCTTGTAGGCAATAGTGGTGGTGGCAGAATTTACAAGAAAGGTAGAAATGATATTCCAAGAAACAATACTGGATACTCTAAATGCCCAGAAGGAGTTATGTGTGGTGGCTATGGTTCGGGTGCAGGTCGCTACGCTTAGATTGGAGATAGAAATCCAAGCATCGGACTTCTCTAAAGATTCGTCGATTTTCAAAGTTCGGTATAGCCCATAAAATGAGAAATTAACCTCACAATACGACCTTCATATAAATTATAGAGTAAAACTTGAGAAAAGGGCAACAATTTGAAATAGAGTGTGATCAAAATTGGAGGATTTGCAACAGCTAATGATCCAAGTGATTGTTTGATCTGATTTTTGCCAAAAAATCATGAATTTTTCTTAAATAAACTAATGATTCAATTCAGTCTCAATGAATGAGATGGTGTTCTGGCAATTCTTTTGAAACTTTCAAAGTGATCATCTCTGTAACCGGAGCTACAAACTGTCTGTGACTTATCTTCTTATTGCATAGATTTGCTCATAAAACGGTCTTTTCCATTGAATAGTCATTAATAATTGATAGTTTATCGCGGATAAGGTGCATTGAGAGTTCTGAGAGTGAAAAAATTGAAATCGAAATTCTATCTGCGTTATCTCTCAGGCACATTTTTGTGTACTTAGGTGTGATCAAATTTATTCTCACTTTCCGATCTCGGAAATGAGATATCAGAATATTTGAAATATCAAATCCAATTTTATTGTAGATCATGTGGAACTTTCAGATTTACTTTTTCTCTATTTTTGAAAATAAATCGTTCATGAGGGCTAAAATCTCTTCTTAATGAGAGTGAAAGAACGGAATATACTGAAAAATGATTGTTCAGTTTGATGAGGAAAAAGATCACTCGAGTCGCATGTTGAGATCATCTCTAATCATAATATAATATAATATTTCAGAACAAAAAATCGTTTCTAACCCTTTTTAGAGCAGATTCAGCTCAGTTCTTATGATTAAATCATAAAAAAAGAAGAACCAAATCATTAAATTACGCTGTTAAGAATCAAAGGGGTAGTGCGATAAGGACTGATTCTTCGTGCCCAGCATATTTATATCTTATTCATTGTTCATTTGAATATTACAAGAAAAGCTCCAGATTACCATTCAAAGCTCGATGATCTACTAGGTTCATGGTGAGATTTCTGGCATATATCCAGCTTCAGAATTTTATTTCATTCTATTTTGTTTTGAAGACTATTATCCATATCATCTGTACCAAGGTGGAGAAAAGTAATGTGTCAGATTTTGACTCTCTTTAAAAAAATGATGAAGCGCCTGAACAAGCTTCAATTTGAGTGATTTTTATAGAGAAATTATCGAAGTTGGTTAGAGAAAAGATTGATCCCAAAATTCGGATTGGAATAGAAAAAAATCGAAAATTTCGTTGAGTCTAGTATTTTGAGTTTTTTAATGCCAAATTTTCGAAATCCTTGAAATTTTCGAAAACAATAAGGTTCATGTAGGAAAAATTTTGCTGAAATGAAAATAGCAAACTGAAGATTAATACAATAGAAAAGAAAATGATGAAATTCACTTCAAAATCGAAAAATCGAGCAACGTTGATCGAGAGAAATGCTTGTTTTTCAATAACGCAAGCCCCTATGTTGAAAGCCCATAGACTCAACACGGGCTAAAAAAATTGAAAATTTGATGACCGTCGAAATTTTCGATTTATTGTTTTTCTACTTTGAATTTCTGAATCAAGGTAGTTCTAGTTGTACTTTTTGTTCCATTTTTTGGTTTCATTTTTCCATCTTTCAAAGTTTCACATTCTTTCGATTTATTATGAACTCCTATTGCCGGTTCACAATCTTTTCCTGGAACTCCATCAGGTATCTGTACCAAGATGCATTCGGACGATTCAGGCTCATTTTCTATAACATTTTCGATCCATTTCTTGTATTGGCCCGGCAATCTGACCAAAACGTTCCCCATTCTGTGATAAGAGTATCAACATTAACATCAACAGAGGAATTGAGATTATTTAACAAATTGATCGAATCTCACATGCAATCGTTTGGTGAGGTTATCACTCCAACCAACTGATGAACTTCATCCTTCCTGATCACTGCTGGACCTCCTCCATCTCCAAAACAAGCGGAACTTGTATCACTTCGAACGCAAATTATTCTTTTTGCTTCGTTACATGGTGCAAATGCTGTTGATTCTGGAGCTTGATAAATATTCATCTCTGTCGCATGTAATCGATATGTACGATTAATTGACCCTTTCTCTAGGTCCACATTTTCGTCATATTCCGCTCGAGAGAATGACCTTCCCCATCCAATGAGCAAAATTTTCTGTTTCCAATCAACATCCTTTTCGTCTGGTATTTGGATGAAATGACTTTTGGGTCGTTGCAAAGTTTCGTTGAGCTTAAATAGAACCAAATCAGAGTATACATTATTCTCGCCGGGAAATCCAGCAGCACAATATTTTTTAATCACATATATAGAACGAGCATTGCCCATGTTGTCAGGTTTAACTGAATTATTAACATCTGGGAAAACGTATGTTGGGACATCACCCCTCCACCAGTCTATGCCTCTTGGCAATAGATGTCTTGCTGAAAGTACCCATCTTTCATTCAATATTGATCCAGCACCCCAAACCCACACTTCTTGGAAGGGCTGGAAGAAAAATTTTCATTTTGGAAATGAGATTATTCTGGTGAAACAATCTTCTGGATGCAGGAAGTTGTTTATCCATTGAGCTTTCTTATGCTCAATTATTAGTCATTGAACTGACTGATTTGGGACTAAAATTATTTTGATTTGATTACAGATTTCATCTCTTCTAGTGAGGATCAATAGCTTTTGATTACTCACTATTTTGTTTCTGATGAAAATGATGTAAGGAAACTCTTCTTTTGTAACATTTCTGCCTCCAACGATAAAACTAGGCTTGGGAATTTCACATTCGATGGTTGAAATGATGAGTAGAGTAATAATATTTGAGAAAGTGTCTTTAATTGAATAAACTGTCATTAATTTGATAAAATCTTTACGTTTGAGTAACTTTTACCATGGTAATTTCAGCGGCCAATAAGAAATGTTGATCATAGTCATGTTCAAAATATTTCTCACTTCTGAATATTTGTTCAGCGGAAGTATTCGGTTGCAAACAGATGTTGAAGAGAAACCTAAAGCTTCAAGATCAAATTCATCACCAATTTCAAATTTATCAGACCAATCTATTATGTTGATTCTATTGATTAGCCATAGTTTCCTTACAAATACAACGTACTGTCAGAGACTGTGATCCAAAATCAGAAAATTTCACATAAATGATATCACAAATTTATTCATCTCTTAGATCAATGAGAACTAAATCAACTAAGTTACTGAAAAGTGAGTAAGTTGGAAGCTGCTCAAATTTCATTGGCTTTAAAAGAAGAAACGATAATGTATCTTGAAATTTAATCATTCCTAATAAAATGTAAAACTCTTAAATCAGAAAATGCAACCATCTGAGTCAGTATCTCACCAGAATTTGGGAAGAAAAAGAGTAAAAAGTTGGGAATATTATCATTAACTTAAAATATTCAAAAATTTTTCGGTAAAAACCATGGTCAAAAAGGGTATCTTCATCCTCTATATCCACCTCTACCATAGCCTCCTCGGCCTGTGAAGAGAAAAGCAAGATGATCAAAAAGATGAATTTTTGAATATAACTTTTGTTTCTCATGAAATCAAAGCAATGTTAATTTGTCCTGGAAAATTGATCAATATCAAGACTTCATGTATGGAGATCTCACGCATATCTCACTGATTGACTAAAGTCTTAAAAGTATTTTGGCTACTAGGAGCTGAGAGTTTCAAAGCATCAGAATTTGTATAAATCACGAATTTAATCAAATTGAACTCACCATAACCACCTCAGCCAAGATTTTATTGATATTTCAGGATGTCAATACCTTTCAGGATACATTCCGAGTCGAAAATGTGGATCTTGACATATTCGTAGAACAGTAGTTTTTTCCCGCAAAGTTTACATCGCCATAATGAAGTTTCTTCATCATAATCCTCTTCGTTTTCGGAATCAACTTCCTCATCTCCGAGGTAATCTACCAAGTAAGCCGCAAAACATAACCAAATTTTACCATCGAAGCATATGGGAATCCAAGCTGACCTAGTTCCATTGGGACGCCACTCCACTTCATCAATTCTTTTTATGATCTCTGAATCCTTGGCATGATCTCTTCCTAAGTCAAAGATAACCTTTCCACTGTGCTTGAGGCAGCTTCGTATGAATTTGATGTTAAGACTCTTAGAGTATGTGTTTAGAACCATTTCACGAATCGATGACATTGCTTCTGTACATGGAGAGATGAAATTGAAAGAAATTAGCTTCTATTTGAGGTTCCTCTCGAGGGAAAACATTTAAAATTCATCAACGACGAGTAGAGGAAGGAATTGTTGAGGAAGAAAAGAGGGGAGTTTTGGCTGCGGCCCTTGAATTTCAGTTTCAATAGGGAAGATATAATATTTTGTAGACCAACCTTTTGTTGTATGAATCACTCGTAAATAAGGAAAAGAGAACACTGTTTGACGAAAAAAAGTAAATCGCAATTAAATCACTTTTTTCAAAAGAGAATAGAGAGTTCAGTAAATGTAATTTGCACACTGAAAGATACACGTGCCTTGTGAGGAAAGCTACTTGATAAAGCGAATGGCCGATGAATACTTTTACTTCAGGAAGATCGAACAGATCACATGTGAGTAGAGTGTTTCGAAGGTTTTCCGGTAGACGAAACAATACGTTGTTGTCGTTGTCTGGAAATTTTCACCATTGAAACAGAATTACCATAGAAAACAATTAATTTGATTGTCAGTTCATGAGAAGTAGACATTTCATCATATCTCAGTCAATAAGTCAATAAGTCTGGGCTGGGTCACTTGAGGGGTCTCTTTTTGGGCTTCAACATTTGAGAGAATGATCAAAGTGGTGGGTAAGAAGGTAACAAAAACAGTTTTCATTTTGAAAAAACCTGAAAATTTGAGATGTCTAGCCAATTTCACTTATTGATTGGAAGAAACCTGGACGGAGAACTTTTACTAAATCAAGATTGTACACACTTACACTTCACTTTATTTACATATATAATATATATTATATATTATATGTATAAACATACATATACATATCATGTGTTGTCAATCTTTAATCTGAAACACAGAAAACACACTCTTCATGCGTTAAAATGAATTGATAATTGATTTTTGTTATGTCGGTACTTAAGTGCCAGGATCCTCAATTTGAGAGAGCCGATAAAGTTTTCGCAATGGAAATTTTTTTTTCATCCTATCACTGAATGATACACTACACTACATTCCTAAGAGACCACCTTCACATCTGAGAGATTCACTCGGAGGGACCCACATTGAATTTATTTTCCTCCATGGATACAAGAGGGAATTCAAGGGTAAAAACTGACCATTCTTGCCCTGGCTGAATTTCGATGATAAATGAAATTAGTTCGTAATTTAGATAGCGAGTCAAGATGAATCAAGGTGAGGTCTATTATAAGAGAAATGAAATGGAGTTCCCTTTTCTATTCCTTTTTTTCCGCAATTGATCAAAATTATTCACTTTCCTCTCAATGACGTCAGGTTCTAGTCAGTATATCGTGCCTGTCTAATTGGCTTGTTTGAGGTGCGTAGATGATATTGAGTAGACATTATAATTTTTTCTAGAGTGTAAATAAAAACTTTCGAGCTACCTTTTTCCGCATTTTGGAAGTTTATGACAAGGAAAACATCAGCTATTGAAATTGCTATTGTTCCAAAAAATAATACGGTATTTCTTGTGATTTGGAAGAAAGAACCAAAGCCAAGTTTCTGTTGGGATTCATCTTCTTTGTCCATAAAAATGAAATCTTCAATTTTTTTCTGTTTGTTGCTCACATTTATCGCTCTCTATGCAGCTGTAAGGAGAGAAAATAATGTTAAAAATTCAATTTAGCATTTGTCGTTGGCCAAAATTTGGACTGACCAGCTAGAAAAACTAGTTCCTTGAGTGGATGTTTGACCTCAACCAGATGAAAAGATTAAACCGCTTGGGTCAAAGGTTGAAACTTCATCATCAGCTATAGCTTGACATCACCTCAATCTTCAATATATTTTCAAACTTCTTGAACATCCTTCAGCTTAGGTTTTTTCCGGGTTGAGATGGGGAGTATTCCCAGTCCAATTTAAATATTCATGAAACCCTTTTAATATAACGATCATCGTTTCCGTTTATGTTGTTCCAGTGATTCGAATAATACCTCTATCCACCATATCATATGAGTGCTCAATTCTGATAATTTCATGTAATCAGTCCATCCAAGTGTACGGGTAGATTTGTATTCATTGGCAATATTCTTTTAACCCTTCAATAAACAGCGAAGACATTCATTCAGATTTGAGCAGCTTCATGTTTGTTTGGTAAAATTTATTAGACAACTTTTATGTTCAGTTTTTCTATTCGTCCGAACGAAGTTTCAGTAACGATGCTTTTAACATGGTTCCAGTTGACTTGTGAGTAAATGAAATCTTGATTCAATTTAATTCTGAAATTTTTTCATCCCTTTCAGTCATATTGTGCCTACAATTCTTGAATTCGGAAGCCAATGAAAGTCAGAGAAATCAGATTAAAGGACCAATCAGAAATGATCAGTCTTTCAAACGTAAGTTCACTTTTGATGAGCGATGCTGATTAATTAGCTCAATGACAGCTAATTTTGGCGCCATCAAATATAACGATTCAATTTCAAATCATTTGATCACTGTTAACTGTCACGACTTGTCAATGAAAACCATCTTTAGACCTAAATGATCAATGTTACTTCTGTTCATCGACAGGAAATCGTTTCACTTGCACCACTCTCCAACCTCCAGCGTATGGATCCATGGAGTGTGATAATTATTATGATCCATACAAGTGTGTATTCCAATGTCAACCTGGCTATCAATTAGACGGTCCATATGAAGTTTATTGTGAAAATGGTCAATGGTAAGATAATCCAAAAGATTATGGCAAACCTTGAATAAAACTTAATTTGTCATTGAAAGGCGTCCATACATTACCACTCAGCCAGTGTGCATTAGAACCGATTCTGTTGTCGGTGGTGGCTCAATTGGTGGAGGAAATGGTATTAGTGGTGGCTCAGGATTAGCTGGCCATGAGACATGTCCTCCTCTTCGTAATCCAGTTTATGTGAGTAATACAGTTTGAGAACATCATCAATGAGCTGGGTGATCATCTGATTTTTTTTCATCTCTCAGGGCTATCTTGAAGGCGAATGTGGACCAAATCCTCGAGCTGGTGACACATGCTACTTCTATTGTGAGCGTGGATACGGTCTTCAAGGTACCAGTACCTTGAGATGTCGAGAAGATGGTTTGTGGAGCAATCAGCCTCCTCTGTGTGTTCGAAATACTGCCGGCATCAGTGGTGGATCTGGTGGATCTGGTGGAATTGGTGGAATTGGTGGAACTGGTGGTGAGGTGATAACCGGCGGAAATGGAAATATCGGTGGAGGTTATCGTTACTGTCAGGATATCGAATATTATGAAGGTGTCAGCTATTCGGGTACATGTCGCAGTGGTCGACCCGGAGATCGATGCTACATGAGATGTAGTGAATATGTAACCGCATCGAGACCAATTGAAGTGGTGGCCATTTGCTTGGAGACTGGTTACTGGTCAAACAGTCCACCCAGATGTCGAACTCCTGGCTTCATTGGTCAAGTGATCGGAGGAATTCTTTCTCGAGTACTTCCAAAAGATTTGAAAGGTGATGAATATCCTGAAATCATCAATGCAACTGATATCACTACAACTCAAGCAACAACAATTCAAAATTGAGGAAATGAAGCAGACAATGAGCATTACCATGTTATTATGAAAGATAATGAATTATTCATCCCAATTGTATTACCCGTACCTGAAAAATCTTCAGAACTGTCACTGTTCTCTGTTCAATGATTTGATTACATGATGGGCCGTTTAGAGGAATTTTTTAAACATAGAAATAATTCATACCGTTCTCTGAACTTTTTGTGTGTAGGTGAGAATTCATAGATAAAGAATTTTCAATTAAGCCTCTGACTTGGAGAAGTTTATTTCTACGATCAGAGTTTGAACTATCACACACAGATGAAACAAACTTTATGCTCATCGATGATGAAGGCAGACGAATAAATCTGAAACTCAATTGTATCGTAAAAATAATTCCAAGAAGATAAGAAAGATTTCCAGTTAGGTTGTGTTGTTTTAAGATGTCAAAATGTTTAAAATGAAAGAGAAAGAGAAAGAGAAAGCTCAGTAAAGGTGGACTCATACTGATTCTGGTTCCCTAACAAACTCTTGAAATTGTCGAGGTAAATGGGCAAGAAGAAAACATATACAAAATTATCGCATAGATCATAAACCTAACAGCTTCATGAAGAATTCGAGTTTGTGAATCCATAAAGATTGCATGAGTAGAATTGATTCCGAAAGAATCTGCATACATTTTGGTTGGATTATCGACTTTACCGAGAAATTTTGATCGATCCGCTTCAACCGCATCACATTGTTCAATTCCTTTCACACTTTCAATTAATTCAGATAATTTTTTAATTTTTGCCTCTCGACCTGGTGTTGCCAATAAAGAGGCTTTCAATTGATCAGTATTATCTAGTGGAGTCACCACCATGGCCATCGAAATGAGCATTTCAACATAAGCTTCCTCTTCGGCCACAAGTTGTCCACGTTTCAAAAGTTCTGTCAGTCCAGATCGAAGTAGAGCTGGTGAAGAGTCGAGAAGACCTAAGGTACGAATTTGAATATTGCTACTTTTTTCTTGAAGTTCAATTGCTACTAGCAATGCTATTAGGCCACCAAATGAGTATCCAATAAAGGTGAGTTGATTGGTGTTGGGATAATCGCGAACTATTCCTTCCACATAATAGCTCACAATTGATTCAAGATCATCGAATTTGTCGAGTTCTGATGTCCAATTTACTCCAATAATTGATGCCTGTAGTTGATCGGCGATAGGTTTTAGGAGCGCAAAATTGCCCTCGATTGGAGGGAAAAAGAATATTGGAGGTCCTCGAATATCAGTCAAATTAGTGAAGACTTCAGTTGGAGCCTTAAATAGGTTCAACATCGATTGCAATTGAGTGTCCGATTTTTTGTCTGTTTGATTAGCTTGTGTAGTGGCCAATTGAATACTCAATTGTTGTAGCTCTTGGACAGTTAAATTTCTCAATGCCTGAGTGGTCATCACAATATCATAATCTCTTTCCAGACCCTGCTTAATTTCAACTGCCATCAGAGAATCCATTCCCAACTCAGACAGAGTTAATTTTAGATCTAATGTCGATGGATCCGTAACACCTAGAATGTGATATATTGTTTTCAACAAATTTTCACTACCTCCGATGACAGATTTTCGACTATCTGCCATCACAATAGAGGAAGCAACCGAGAACAGTGATTGCATGAATCGATCTAGAACTTCCATACATGATTTGATACGTTGTGGAATAGTTCCACCGAGAACCACATCATTGCCTCCTAGTGATTCGGCAACAACTCCAACATCTCCAATAGCACCCCATTGAATTGCCAGACCATGTAGACCGCTTCGACGTGTATTTTCACAAATTCCTACCACCACGGAATTAGTGAAACCATAATTAGTCATAATTAGTCTCACCAAGATTTCCTTTGCCGGATGCAGCTTAAGAGAAGCATTTTCATTGCCCAAAAATAAATAAGTGGCATATAGTTAGAATTTCGAATAAAAATCGAATTGTCCGAACCTAATTCATGCAAAAAAAGAAAGCAGCAAAATACATGTATTTATGCCAGCTGGATTCGCTTTCTTTGATTCCTACAATCCATTGAACTTTGGGAAAATTTTCGTCTTCAATCCCAAAATGGTAATTTTATGAGTAGAGAAATAGATGTCAAAATGAAATCTAGAATGCAAAACAATTGATCTCGTGATTCTAATAAAATTGTGCAACTATAAGCGATTACTTTTTCATCATGACAAAAATGAACTGCCAGAGGCAATATGTTTACCTGATTTTTTTTAATCAATCTTCTGAGAGAAGTGAAAATTTTTTAATGTATTCCTCGATTTATTTCATCATCATAGGTAGGAAGAATTTTGTCTAACTTCCATCTCATAACAAGTTGATTTTATTAATACAGCCTCTGTAAATTTGAAATAATTTTCGTCTCTTTTTCAGAGTCTTCAATGAAAATCTGAATCAATCTTGCTTTAGAAAATGATAGCCTTTGCAACTTCAATAGGCCTAGAGAAATGATGGAGAAGTGTCTCTCTCTCTCTCTTTCTTTCGCTCTTTCTCTTTCTCTCTCAAAGGAGTAGACAACGACGTTTTCTTTTAATTCTAGGTAGTGGGCACAAGACGGCTCGAATGGCTTCATCAAATACCGCTTTAAGTCCTTTTTGTGTTAGAGCTGAGCATTCAAGGTACTTTACGGCTCCAATCTCTTTGGCCATGGCCAACCCTTGAGGATAACTGATGGGAGCCAGCTTCCTTTCTCTCAATTTTTCAAGAGTTTGCGCATCATCTCTCAAATCAAGTTTGGTTCCTACCAATATGATGGGTGTATTGGGACTATGGTGTATAACTTCGGGATACCATTTGGCTCTCACATTTTCAAAAGATGCTGGATTGACGAGTGAAAAACAAATTAAGAACACATCGGTTTGTGGGTAAGAAAGTGGACGCAATCGGTCATAATCTTCTTGTCCTGCTGTATCCCAAAGACCTAGATTGATCTGGGTGTGTGTATTTGTGTGAGAGGGAGGAAGAGAGAGAGAGAGGAGAAAAAAAATTAGATACATAAATTCCTTGTGAATCGAAGGAAAAGTAAGAGAAACAAATAAACTCACAGGTTTACCATCGACCATAACATTAGCCGAGTAATTGTCAAAAACCGTGGGAATATATTCCCCGGGAAAGGCATTGGTGGTATAACTGATGAGTAAACATGTCTTACCGACCGCACCATCACCTAAAACAAATGATGATGATGAGAAAAAAATTAGGGGAAAAAACGAAAGTCGAACAAAAAAAAAACAATCACATCAATCAATCAACACTTACCCACAACAACACACTTGATTGCCTGCATGCTGATGGTGATATGAAACGATGTGTAGTATTTTAGATGTATGTATGTATGTAAATTAAAATATAAAATCACTCAAATTGATGGTGGTAGTGATGAAGAGAAGAGAAGAGAAGAGAGGAGAAAGCAAAAATTAAGATGATGAAGAAGAAGATGATATTCATTAACATTGCCTTATACAGAGAGAGAGAAAGTGAAGAGAATAAGTAGGCAAGTTAGCGCTGTGTTGTTCATCCGAGATGCAGCCACCAAACGGCTGAAGTTATTTAAAAAGTTTACTTTTGTAAACAAACCATATACACCAGAGGCCACTAGTATAGAGCTCTACAGTGCGCACTGTAGTAGGCATGTACGCCAGATGTATGTGTGTGTGTGTGAGTTTTTTCTTCTTAATTATTATTATTATTATTATCGTTTGTATCAAAGAGTAGCCAACAACTACTCTTTGGTTTGTAAAATATTTACATTTAATTATATATATATACACACATTTTAATTTAAGAGTGAGAGAGAGAGATAGAAAGAATTTACTTGATTGCCTGTCCGTGATGGTCCAAAAATATAAATCACCTGTTAGGGTTTATAAGTATCCATTTGAATTAGTTATGAAGGTGAGTTTTAACATTGTGTGTGTATGTCTGTGTGTCTATCTGTCTGTCTGTTCAGTTGCTTCATTGATTTGAGATCATCTTCAACATTCTATCTGTGTTCAGTATTATGTGTTCAATGCTATGTTTAAGAGCTACTTTCCACATCTTATTCCATTCGGTGTCCATGTTCAACTATACATGATGATGATGATGATGGTGACGTCCGATGGTCACCATGCAATCATGCATACATGTATTTTGCATCTCATGATATTCCCTCTGCTTTTTTACTTCTTTGATGAACTTGAATTTTTTTCTTCTTCCTCTTCTTGTGTTCTTGTTCTTCAGGCTTATGAAAAGCGTTTTCCAACATGTGATATGATACCTATACTGTATGATAGTGAGATTATCAATGAAGATAAATCAGAAGATGGTGCTATTCATATAATTGAAAGAAGATGTAAACTCAATGTGGATGCTCCTTATTTATTAAAAAAGGTAAGTCAAATTGTCATTTAACTCTCATCCTGTTTCGATTTATCAGTCTTTCCATTTCTATTTCACTCTCTTTCTCTTTCTATTTCTCTCTCTTTCAATCTCTCTTGTTTATCATACCCTTTATCCATTCACAAGTTGACAATCTATTTTCCTGTCATCTCCGTTCCTAGTGTGTCTCATATCTCAACGTCATTGTTTGTTATTGATTACTAACTATTGCTTATAACTGTAACATCGCTTTTCATTACGTTTTATATCAATTCTCTTTTTCAGATGTCTGGAATTGATTATTTTTATTGTATTCAGAGAAATACTCTGGACAGAAGGAAAAGAACTCTCACTATAGAAGCGTGGAATGAAAGTTTTGCATCACGTATTAATATCAAAGAACATTGCACGTATTACGTAAGCATATTATTATTGTTGTTGTACACTGATTGACATTTTTCATTCCGAGAGAACCATGAGCTACTTAGGATGCTGTCTGTTTCGGAAATTTTTGTCCAGATAAAAAAAATCCCATGGACCAATTAACCAGACGCGCGCTACCAATGCAAGCTCATTATAAACTTGATTTACAGATGATGTAATGACTTCATTTTGATTCTATTCTGCGATCCCTTACCTGTAACTTTTGATAATCTCATTCCGCACTGACTCATGAACAAACTTGATGCAGCTGGCATCCAATACATCTCAATTTTGTTCCCTTTCTTTTTTGATGTGTCTCTCTTCTTCATCGTTTCCATCCGAAATTGTCTGTTTTTAAACCAAGCTTATTATTTATATATCATATATATCACTTCTTTGCAGGTACATCCAGAAAATCCGGATTGGACTTGCTTTGAGCAATCAGCTAGTCTAGAAGTCAAATCTTTTTATGGTCTTGAATCTGCAGTCGAAAAGCTGGCAGCTAAACACTACGCCGCTAATGTGAATAAGGGCAAAGAGATAATCGAGTTTCATATCGAAGAACTGAAGAAACAAAATATAACCTACGTTCCACCTTTTGTGGATCAAATCACTCATAATGAAAAGGATCTCAATTATTCAAATTACTCCATTATATGACTGTTATCTTTTTTTATAATTGTTGCATAGATTTTGGTGGCCATCAATGGTCTCAGAGTCTTGAACCACTTTATTTTCTTCTCTCTATCTCTATCTCTCTCTATATCTCTTCTCTCCAGTTTAGCATCAATATTAATTTGCTTGAATTTGAGTATTTAAGTTTTCTGAAAGATCTTTGACACGAAAACCTGGTCCAGTGACTTTTGTTGTGTTGTTTTATGAACTACATTGTTCCGTATAATGATAAGATGATAAGATGAAACGATTGTCATGAATCGATTGCAATATTGATCGAGAAAGTTTTAAAATTTTTCCCGATTAAAGTACATCCCCAGCTTTGTCCGCAACATTCCTCAATCAGTGGGCAAATCTGAAAACTTCCTTCTCTCTTTTTCTCTCTCTTTTTTATCCATTAATTATCTGAGCCTTGTACATTCGAATACATTGGAATGAGAAAGAAAATTTTGAATTTCTTTTACGTTTCAATTTCCGCATCAATCGAGGAAAAAATTATCATTTTTTCCCTGGAATAATTTTCAACAACCAGATTGTTGAGGGTCGACTGGACAATACAATAATCAATATTAACTGAACATGAATAGTAGGAGGAGAAGCCAATCTTGTTGAATATTGACCAGGCTGCTTTCAAACATATACACATGTATGAGAATAGCACGAGGTCATCGAAGATTCAGATTTGAATACTCCTTGTTTGCTCTTTTCGTCATCTTTTAGACTCTACGCTATTCACAGTGATGTCATAGGGTGGAAACAAAAAAATCGATCCAGAATAGAGGAAATTCAAGGTGAGGTATCCAAATGATACTTGGTCATGAAACATGAATGAATTCTACATGTTTCGGAAATCAGCTCTCTCTCTCTCTCTCTCTCTTCCTTTCTTCCTTTTACCATCTTTCCTGTTCCAAGGCTAGGGCTAGACTTCATGGTAGAAAATATTTTCGTCACAACAACATTCGGAAAAGTGTTTGAGTGAGTTTATTCGCCCTCTCTCTTGACTTTTAAGTGGATTTAGCTCCTTTTTGGAAACTTTCGATGGAGTATCCATGTGTATGTGTGTCTGTATGTTAATACTGCAAAACACTCGACAAAAGAGTTACTCTAAACCCAGTCGCACACAATCGATTGTCTGTACATCGATGCCCTGATTTCTTGTTCTCAGGGAGCCGTGCAACTCAATGAAGATCCATTATGCGGACATCCTCAGAATCATTTGTATCGAGTGGATCTATCCAAAAAGTGTCAAACTGATGATTGTGTGGCTAATGTAAAGAGATAAAGATCCTCTCGAGAGTATGCCTGCTGAACTCAGCACTCAAGTCTATCCATTCACTGATTGATAATCCCACCATAGAAAGTTGAGTCATCATGATGATGACCATCGGTTCCGGGAGCTCCACTCTATCCTTTCTCTGTCCCTTATCCGCCTCAATAATTTAATCGATGAATATCACTAAACTGTGGCCACAATTTCCAGACCACCATAAATAGAAGACGAACAAAAGAGAGCAAAATAATGATCCCATTAAAAATTATGAGAGCAATTTTTTATCCTCCATCTTTAATGATAAAATTCAGGGTCTATTAAATTAATATCTAAAGAAAATCGTAGCATATAATCAATTTTCAATCTAATTCGTCACCATTAACGGAACAGAACTCACTGAAAGGGGCCAAAAGCTCAGAGCAGTCGTGGCCGAGTGGTTAAGGCGATGGACTAGAAATCCATTGGGTTCTACCCGCACAGGTTCGAATCCTGTCGACTGCGAAAAATTTTTGTACTCTTTTTTTCGTTTGACAAAACTTCATGTATCAAGTATGAGTATCTAGTATCTGTATCCAAGACTGACAAGACTGAGAGACTTTTTGCTGCTGATTTGAGAGGCAAACAGACATACACACACTAATTATATTATCAGTCAACTCTGTGTGTGTTCCAATAAATTTTTGTAGTTAGATAGACTTGATTAGAGGAACAAGGAATGGAAAATAGTTTGATTTAGGAACAAAATGATCATCATCATCAAATTCCAATAGTCAGTGAATATGGTTGTGGTGGCCATAGTACAGTGATCAAAAAAATTGTATCAAAATTTACTGTTGACTAGTGGTGGAAGCATATATATATGTACATGATAAAAGAATTGTGATTTTTGTCTCTTCTTCTTCTTCTTCTTCTTCTTCTTCTTCTTCTTCTTCTTCTTCTTCTCCAATCTTCACTCTTCTTCAAATTAATGCTCTGCAACATTCCTGTGTATATTGATTATTATTATTATTATTATTATCATAATTGCTGTTCAGCCCACTTTTGACCAGTGATCATGGATAGATTACGGAAAAGTTTTCGTGGTAGCTTTCGTCGTCGAAAAGATCCCATAACTGAAAGCAGTAAAGCTCATCGATGGCAAGCCGATGAACAAGCAGTTAGATCGGGAAATTGTTCATTCCATGTTAAATATCTTGGTTGTGTAGAGGTTTTCGATTCAAGAGGAATGCATGTTTGTGAAGAAGCATTGCGAGTTTTGCGAGTAAGTAGCTGATAAAATGTGTGTATGTATATATGCACACACATGTATGTATAGTACATGTAGTTAGTGTTTGATGAAGGGAAGAGAAAAACATCAAGATAAACTTGGATACGGATAGTGATGTTAATGATGATCATTGTTCCACCCTTCTCTATTATCGTTTATACAGAAATCGGGACGTCGTCCTACTAAAGGTACTCTATTCGTAACTGGTGATGGCTTACGAGTTGTGGACGAGAAGAGTAAAGTAAGTTGAATTTTTAACTTTCCCTTCTCTCTCTCTCTCTCTCTCTCTTTGGCAGGTCAAGGCTAGATTTTTACTAGTTATTTTTCTTTCCATTACGATAATCGCTAATCAAGTAGTTGTTATAAATGAATTACCTTTTTGGGAGCCTCTTTCTCAGCCTACCTTAGTTGCCGTTGATTCCACCGATACTCACTATTACTGTAATTCTTTGATCCCACTACTTACTGTTCGCCTACCTCGACATTTTTCCATCCTATCTTTCATTCTCGCACACACATACTCATCCAACTGTGTGTTATCATCTTTAACGCTCTCAAATCATATCTCATCTTTTATTAAATGAATATATACATACGTATGTGTGTATTGATTAATTTATCATGATATGATAGCTAGCTATGCTAACTTGATGTGTATCCTCTTACAAGGGACTCCTTTTGGATCAAACTATCGAGAAGGTATCATTTTGTGCTCCTGATAGAAATCATGACAGAGGATTCTCTTACATATGTCGTGATGGTACAACTCGTCGGTGGATGTGCCACGGTTTTCACGCCTCGAAAGACTGTGGGGATCGATTAAGTCATGCTGTTGGTTGTGCATTTGCTGTTTGCCTTGAGAGAAAGCAAAAACGAGACAAAGAATTGGTGTCCATGAATTTTGATTCAAAGGCATCTACTTTCACAAGAACAGGTTCATTTCGACAAGCGTCTCTCACCGAAAGACTCACTGATATCCAGAATTTCAAGCCATCAGGTAAGTAAACTTCAATGTTATCTCTTCGAAATTAATCGAATATACCGGTTGATATAATCAGATGGCTGACAATCATAATTTTCCTTTTCCTTTTTCCTTGACAATCTCAATCTTGGTAGATTGCAAAACCCTAAAGTCTCTCTCTCTCTCTCTCTTCCTCTCTTTCACCGAGGACTGACAACAAGCACATTAAGTTCATATTATAGTTCATAATAATAATTCAAGGTTTTAAATGTTCATTCTCATATTTTTTCCACCTCCATTATCTCTACCTTTTCTATCTCTCTTAATACGTTTCCGGAATAGCTCGCAGTCTTTGCCCTCATCCAGGGTATAAGAAGCTCGCCCGCTCTTCCTTCTAGGCATCAAAAAAAGAGAAGAAGAAGAAGAAGAAGAAGAAAGTATCCCAGCACTTCCCAAACACACTCACACTTACACATACACACCATCATGGGGCATCTTTTTTGCATATAAGGTTCCCACTTGAATTTCTCTCTCTCTCTCTCTCTTTCTTTCTTTTACTTGCCCCGTCTTTCAACCTGGTCTCTTGCTGTTTTCTCAGATTCTCATCATCTTTGTTGAGCTTTACAAACACGCTACTCAGGATCGATGAACTTATCGTTCATTGAAGTCCTTTGCCTTTCATCTACTCAGCTCGCCTCCGGTATCTTATTCTTTGCACACATACACCAACACACATTGTCGAGCCACTCATGTTTGAAGATCAGATCAAGTTATATTTCATTCAGATCATTTGTCGCAATTGCTTATGTTTCAAGATTTGTGAGAGATGATTTTGTTTTGTTGCAAATGCATCGAATTTTTTTCTTCATCAACACGAACACTCTTTAGCTTGGTCTCAACGTACCAACGTCTAGCTTCTCAAAACAAAATATTGAAATTTAGTAAGGCTTTATCAGAAGATAGAACAACATTCTGCTAATTTCTCGCTTTTTTCCCTTTTTCACTCCAATTGCTTAACTGGGATGTCAATAGATTCAATTTTTGAAACTATCGAACATAATGCAAGCTTCGACTCCATACGATGTGGTTTTGAGGAAAATTGTTGCAATTATGATCATAATTGTTTTTCGATGATGTCATGTTCAAAAAAGTAATTGAGCCAATCGTAAGAGTTGAGATACACGTTAAGTTGACTGTTTTTATCAACTTCACTCTGAACGAAGGAAATATTTTTGATCAGATTTATCCACGATATTCATACTATTCATACTATCTCATACTATTTACTCATAATTGAAAGTTGATCTCACTTT
Organism: Brevipalpus yothersi; assembly: GCA_003956705.1. NCBI lineage: Eukaryota > Metazoa > Arthropoda > Arachnida > Trombidiformes > Tenuipalpidae > Brevipalpus > Brevipalpus yothersi. The sequence goes on along the minus strand of QZCP01000690.1, from coordinate 168,672 downwards.
CTTTTTCCATTGCGTAAGATTTCCATCTCATTCATTGAGATAGTTGTTTATATCGGTAGCTAGTGATCATCGAGAGAAAAAATCATTGCTTGATTTACTCATATTCTCCTCCAGTTTTCCACCTGTTGATGCAATCACCCTCTTTCCTCGAGGACACTTAATATCAGGCCATTTTATCCTCTCTAAATGAACTGTTTTCACCTCCTCTCAATCAGAAGCCATCCTCGCATGATGATGATTCAAAATTATGACTAACTTCTATTTTCTTCACTCTATTATTTTCGTTCCAGAACCTCCTCCCCTGAAACCGGTCCACAATCCTTACGCCATCGAAAGGCCACACGCAACTCCCCAACTACTAGAACGACAAGGATCTTTCCGTGGCTTAGGTGGTCTGAATCAAACTTCTCCTTTTAAAAGACAGCTATCGCTTCGGCTCTCGGATTTACCATCCAATCTGGAGCGTACAAGATCTCATTCATTCGAATCTTCAGAATCATTCCCTCCAATTCGTCCCAATGGAGCTCTCACAGGTTAGCTTTCCAATCATGAGGGAAAATTCTCATTATCACTCCTTTCTCTCACTTACCTTCTCGCTCTCATCACAATTTCCTTTGACCATTTACAGTTACACCAATTCCGGAAGCTTCACCAGGGTCTGAAAACAAATTAGACAGTATCACTGCTATGTGTAAAGAGTTATCTCAAGGATTGTCTTTGCTCAGTCGAACCGATGAACCTAAGTTTACATTTACCTCTGATAAAAACTACTCCAAATCTCAGTCAATAACAAGCAAAGGTATGGTGTAAATACTTTTATGAGCAAGAATGCGGGTGCACTCGAGATTTAGTTTACTCAAACCTCTTTTGTCACGAGCATTTATTAGATCTAATTCGGATAAGCTCTCAGTCTCTATGGGAGCACAAATACAAGCTTTTATTATTCTAATACTCTTATCTCTCTGATTTTCTGCAGACGTTTCAATTGGTACTCCGAGTCCTCCTCCCTTGAGCAGTGCTTTTGCAACTACCGTTGATACACCAGCTCCTTTCGGGCGAACTGACTTCTCGACCAAATCATCTCCTTTTGACGCGAAATTTGATGAAAAGAATTTCGGTGATATTCTCAACAACTTCTCGTCCAGTTCAACTAGTTCTGCATTCACAAGCTTATCCAAAACACTAGATGGTGAACAAGATGGGTGGAGCGTTGACTCAAACAAATCTCCATTTTCATCTGATCCAACCGATTGTTTTGAACCATCGTTCGTACCTAAATCCTCTCCTTTCAATTCGGACTCTAGCTTTCTTTCCTCTGGCCCACTTAGCAATAGAAAAATCTCCAGTACTTTGAAAAGTGATCCCGTTCGGAAGCCTTTGGATCCATTTGACGCTGATTGGGTTCCACCACTCAATTCTAATCAGAATAACCAATCGAACTTACATAAGAGTACTAATCCATTCTTACCTAGTTCAGGAGCTGTCAAGACATTTCAAATAAAAATGTGATCCTGTTAGGCTGCTAGCGAGACAGAGCTATTGAAAGCTCATCGCACAATTTTTACAACCATTACTGTCAGTGATTTTTCATTTGAGTTGAATTATTCAACTTCTCCAGCTCATTCATTCAATGACAAATACACAGTATTCAAAAGTTCTTCATGAGAATAAGAATTCTGAAGCACATCCTTAATATCTGTGTTGATTTTCCTCTTAAAATCCTGGTACATAAGTTTCTCAATTCTTCGGAAACTTTGGAAAGACGAACAAATCATTCATTTATGTGTATATGACATAAAAATTCATTTGAAATCATGACTTGATTCATGAGCTAAGGAAAGAGAGATGAAATCCCCGATAATTTTCAAATGAGTAACGATTCCTCCGAATAATATGATAGCTTTTTGTAGGTGTGGAATTTAACTTTGTAGATCAATTTTGTTGCTCGAATTTTCCTTCCTCAATTAGTTGTCAGGCGATACCACAATATGATCTCATAAAACAAAACAATGGTGGAGTTTTATTGTGAACTTTTCATGAGAATTCGGCAATTTTGATAGTACAAAATGACAGACCTTGATAACACTCGAACTTCTCTCAACTGATGGTGATGCTCAGAGGAGCTTGTCTTCACAATATTCTATGAATGAGTAAAACCTTCCTTCTTCTCTCACCCTAAACACACTTGCACTGTACTAAAATCTGTAAAAACAATCATATATATTTCCTATAAAATTTAAATCTTAATTACCACAAAAAAAGAAGACTTTCAAACAAGAGAAAATCGGACAAAATATCCTATGAGCTCCGAATTTCTTGATGTGATAGGCAGAATTATGGTGTAAGGTATGGCCAATATAAAACAATTGTTTGACAAAAGTTCAATTACAGTGTTCTGTGGTATCAATAATAGTTAACCGACGCCAACAGAACGCAAAGTATCCAAAACCGGCACCCGAAATGATGGCCATACAAATCCATACATTGAACGTCATAAAGCCTAACATAAGAATATAACTGGTGAAGACCTGAAGCATGTGGAGAAATGACTGACATGCATGAGGTAAGGACCACATCCTGCAAGTTATTACAGCTTCCGGTGCTGAGGTTGATGAAAAATTGTTTGGATCACCCGCACAGCGTTCTGGACAACCATCACGAGGCGTTATCACAGACACCTGGTAAGATCTTTGTCGCACGTAGCGTTTGTATAAAAATTCACGATAACTTTTGAGACCCTCATAGAAAAAAGCGATCAGAAGAAAGACCACACAGGCAATGAACGTTGATCCAATAGACTCAAGCTTCCAATCTTTGAACAATATTGTGTCCCCAAAAGTGAAATGAAAATACATTTTCATCATGTCCATATGATCCATTTGATGGCCCATTTGATGATTCACTTCCATGATTTCACTATTGTGATCTGCAGGCGCGTGATGATCATAATGATTCATGATTGACGGCTCAAAATGGACCAGAATATGAGATGGACCGGTCAGTAGTTAGCAGATGATTTGGCTAGAATGATAACGGTGCACGAGTACAAGTTCTAAAAACGTATGGAAAGATAAGATGCATCAAATACAAGTAATAATAGTGATAGCAAGATAAACTCTTTACCTTCTTTGGCCAAATTGACAATAAAGTTGTGAGCGATAACTAAAATTGAGACCTTTATTCAGCTTTCAGTACATGTCCAAAGTGAAATAATGTGTGAACTGTTGAAAAAGATTGATCGAGAAAAAAATGAATAAACTGTCTGCATGAATAGAAGAATAAAATTGAAATGTGATTGTGGTGATGATAACGTTGATTCGATTTGAATAGAATTACAACTCCCCTAAACAAGTGTTGTTAAGAGAGAGAGAGAGGAAAGAAATGAAAAGAGAAAGAGAAAGAGAGGTAACAACCTTTATCGTAATTGAATAGCAAAAACAAACCAAATGTTGAAGATGAATAGGTGCAGACGACACACACACATACACAGAGAGAAGAGAGAGGCTGTAATCAACGTTGATCTAATCTGAACAGCAGAGTACAGTCCACCAATACTCATAGGCACATTGATTAATCATAGGGCTACTGATAACATTATTTGAAAGCAAAGATGTTGAAGGGGATGAGCTGGAGGGTGTAAAAATTGGTACATCTTCACTGAAGCAGCTTCTTTCGGTACATCATCATCTCATTTCATCATCAATGGTGATGATTATCGAGAGGAAGAGAGATGAGTAAGAATGATTCACACATACAGACAGAGGAAAAATATTCCAAATCAATAAAGAAACTTGATTAATTACTCTATCACCCTTATTTAATACCACCCCTTGGCAAAGAAAGGAAACAAGGAAGAAGGTGAAACTAAAACTTATTAACCAATGTGAGATGGACAAAAATAAGTTGAAATTTCCATTCACTCATCAAGTGATGCTGAGAACATGTTTTCATCATCAAATGTGAACATATCGAGACACTTCAAAGTGGCGCCATTTATGAGACTGTTGATTCGAGGATTCTATAATAGAATTTCTATTCTCTGGATAAGTTCATGAACCAAGAAAAGGAACTATGTTCATGGATAAATCACATAGACTTTGTCGGTACTGTAGAGCCTCAGGTTCACACTTGCTTGTGGATCGATTGGAAAACCGTTCGATCGCAACGGTTTTCGGTTTTCGGATGGTTGAAAAGCACATAATCAGTCAGTGAGTAATGATTGGTTTTTGGAGTCAAAACCGTTTGAATTTTGTTTTGATTGTATCACGATGAGTACAAATGGAATGTGAAAGAGACATTGGTTGAGGGAGGAGGTCTCGTGTACAATTCAATGATTGAATGAATGGATAACAATTTTTTTTGGGAGAGAAAATTGACTATTCAAGTGAAAATTGCGATATATTGAGAGTACATTGTAGTGGGTAACGTGAAGAATGAGAGTAATAAAGAGGGATAAGAAAATTTGAATCTGATAATCATTGTCTGAAGTGAGAATTAAAATTTCATGGAAATTTGGCAACTTCAATTTTCATCAGCTTCATCGAGTACCAATTTGGCGGCGATAAAATTTTTTCTCTGTGAATTTTTACACAATTTGCGTGAACAAGGAGACAAATTGTCACTCGGAGAACGAAATCGAAGCATATTCATGAATTTAAATTTTCCAAGTTGACCAGCTTGTGGAGGATTTTGACATCCCATCGGCTTAGCTGGTCCTGTACCAATGTCACTTGATGATGAGCAACAATCGGTGGCGACCGTTGAATCTGTCGGCGTGCATTCAAGCTGCTCCGTATCATTACCAGATGTATGATGCTTCACAGCCTCAGGGGTGACAACAGAATTTGATTCAATATCAGCCATTATAAGTGAATCCGGAAGAAGTCCAATGACAAATGTGACCAAAAATACGCTTGAACTACAAGTCTAAACAGGGAGCGAAGAGTAGAGGTTAGTTAACGGTCAAAGATGGCCGACTTGAAGACAAAACACGGAAAATAACAATAAGAGGCGATAAATCGAGCTGAATATCATACAAACACAGTCATCATTCAAATACTCAATTCCAATGTGGTAAAAATTTAAATTTAAATTTCTCAACTGGACATTTAAATTCAAATGGAACATTCAAGAAAAGTTCGTTGGAATATGCTAGCAAGCAAAACATCTCTACCAGTAAAACCTCAACACAACACTACATAACACCAAACTTCTTAACAAGCAGTAATAAAATATCAATTTACCTGATGATAACTTCAATTTCCGGTGACAATGTGCCAACAATAATGATGACAATCAATTAAAAGTGTGTCCAACAGAGAAGGGCAAACAGTGTAAATGTGTGTGAGTGAAGAAGGCGCCAAACTGAGTAAACTAATTTTTTAAAAAACTTTCTCACACACATCAAGTGAGACTGTCTCACTTTCAGATCCTGATATCAGGATCTTGCCACACACACATGTGCTTAACATGTGGACATGATAAACTTTTTTGAAAACAATATTATTTCGATATTTTGCTCAATTTTGTTGATTGATTAATTGTTTTTTTTTGTTTTCGTTTGGAGAATGTTGGAATAGTTTGTGAGGTGAACTATGAAGTTTCACTATCAATTCGCTAATCTTTTGGGTGCTGTTTATCATCGCGGTGATCTGGTTTTCGATTCATCAAGTAATACTCTGTACAGTCCGGTTGGTAATAAATTGGTCACTTATGATATTAAGAATGGACGAAGTCGAGCATTGCCATCTCAAGTGGAATATAATATTAAGCATCTTGCTTTGTCACCAAATGGTAGACTGTTGATCATATCTACTGAGAGATCACAAGTTCACATACTATCACCACAAACTGGACGTATACTGTATCGTAAAGATTTTGAGAAAAAATTATCCTCCATAAATGGTATAAAATTTAGTCCTGATGGTAGATATTATGCTATATTGGCTGATAATAAAGCACTTATTTACTTGACACCTGGAATCGGTAAGTGTAGAATTGCTGATTGTGGTCATTTATGACTGTCAAATGAGAACTTGGATTGATTCGATGTATTCTACGATCGTTACAGCTTTTACCGGTTCTGGGCGAGAACTATCACCTTTCAAAATTCATAAAGTTATAAAAGCTCACTATGATGAAACCACTTGTTTATCATGGAGCCCAGATTCAAACCTCATCGCTCTTGGAAGCAAAGATCTAACTGTTAAAGTCTTTGGTGCTCATAAACAACACCCAAGAATTCCAAATCTTATCAATTTAGCTGGTCACTCTGATATCATTGTGAGCATTCATTTTTGCAACTTCGAGTCTGGAGATCTGTCTCTAATGTCTGTCAGTAGGAACGGTCAGCTATTTGTTTGGAAGGCTTCTATATCATCAAATGATCTATCTGAACCAATCGTGCGGACTGATGATGACGATGAACCTCTCCAGAGACTCTCTTTTTCACGCTCTTCGAAGCACTTTTTCAATGATTCGTTGAAAACAGATAGTTCACACGTCTATGTGAGTAATGTAGAATATAGTACCAAAATTCATCTTCTGATAACGGGTTTCACGAATGGTGCCATTTTAATACACGATATGCCAGATTTCAGTCTGATATATAGTTTGGAACTAGGAAATTTGGGAAGTATAGATAGTATTGTGATAAGCCCAGATACTGATTGGATAGCTTTTGGCTCTGGTGTCAAACCTTTAACACATGGTGATATTGATGGAGAGAGACTCACTCAGTCTCAATTGATTGTTTGGGAGTGGAGAACTGAGAATTTTGTCTTCAAACAAAGTGGTACTGGAGCGGGTTTTACTCATATAACAGATTGTGTTGCATATTCAGCTGATGCTCTGGTATTAGCCAGCGGTGGAACAGATTGTAAAATCAGAGTCTGGGATACAATCAGTGGATTTTGTTTTGTGACATTCAGTGAAGAGCACAAAGGACCTATCACTGCTTTGGAATTCCAACCGAACTCTCCTGGAAAAGTTCTAGTCTCTGCATCGCTCGATGGAACGGTTCGAGCATTCGATCTCACTCGATATCGTAATTTTAGAACTCTCACTGGTCCATCTGAATCCAAGCCAGCTCAATTTATATCTCTAGCTGTTGATCTTATTGGTGGTGATTTCATTGCCGCAGGTTCCCAAAACTTTCCTGAAATTTTTCTATGGTCACTGAAAGCTGGTCGTCTCTTAGAGTGTCTGGCAGGTAATATTCACCTTTGACAATCTGGAATCCATATCTGATCCTCTCATCTACTTCTACTCTTTCAGGTCATGAAGGCCCAGTTTCAGGACTCAAATTTTCGCCCGTTAATAATATTCTCATATCTTGCTCATGGGATCGTACAGTTCGAACATGGAATCTATTCGAAGGTCGGAAGAGCACCCGTGAAGTTCTACAGCTGGGATCAGAGGGTCTCAGCTTGAGCATCCGCCCTGAAGGAAATCGGATAGCTGTTTCTGCCGTAAATGGAAATATATACTTTTTTGATCCTGAATCGGGAGAAATGATCGGTGCTCCGATTGAAGGACAAAAGGACTTGGGCTTCACCAAGACGGTGAAAGACGAAGCTCAAGACAAAGATAAATTTTTCACCTCTCTGGCATACTCAAGCGATGGTCAGTACCTCATATGTGGTGGACAGTCCAAATCTATTTGTATATACCATGCTGAAGAGAAAGTTTTGGTCAAGAGATTCATTCTCACACAGAATCAATCATTAGAGGGTATTTTTGATTACATAAGCAAGAGAAAAAGGGCTGAATTTGGATTTAATGAAGCCCTGATCAGAGCAAGAGAAGATGGTGATTTTGCTCCTATCAGTTTACCTGGTGTTAAGCGAGGGGATGTTGGTGAGAGAGATGTCAATCCAATAGTCGCCACTTATTGTGTCCAATTCTCACCAACCATGAGAAGTTTTGTTGCGGCAACCACCGAAGGGCTTCTCATCTACTCTCTGGATACATTTGACTACTTTGATCCTTATGAACTTTCTGAGGATGTCACCCCATCATCTGTGAAGGCATGCATTGAAAACGCCGAATATCTTGATGCATTGATGCAATCTCTAAAACTAAAAGATACCCACCTCTTCGCTATGACAATTGAAAGAACGCCTCTCAGTGACATACCATTTGTGGTCAAAAATCTTCCTTTAAAATATGTAGAACTCAGTCTATCTTTTCTCAGTTCTGCCCTCGAAACTACCAAACACTTGGAATTCTACATCATATGGTGTCACACAATACTTCGACAGCATGGACTAGCATTGAAGACAAATTATTCTAATGCATCATCAGTTAATGCAGATTTGAGACTGCTACATCGGAATATTTCACGATGGTCCGAAAGTCTTCAGAATCTAGTAGATTTTAACAAGTATCGATTGACATTTTTTGATCGACTAGGCAACACTAAACAGATTGATGACCAAGAAATGCTTTCCTCGGATATAGATATGTTTGATAATGATCCCCAATAAAAGAGTGGAGAGCTCATAAGAGTTTCACCAATCAATTCTTTGAAATAGGCTTTCAGCCAATGAATTAATGAGAATCAGCATACCATGCTCTGAGATATCAAGTGGATGCCCAGTTATAACCGAGCGTGTTAACATGTGCATACGATATTGCTCAATTATGGTATGATAACTGATCGCTCTTTTGTACTTTATTATATGTATTTCATTTTTAGAAATGGTTGATGATGCATTCAGGACAGAAAGCTAAACAAACTTATGTTGAGGATTGCAAAAAATATTAAGAAACAAAATATTCCTCATTCGTTATAATCTATGCACAATTTAAAATTATTTTTCTTATATCTCATCTCCATCTGATTAAATGTGACTATTTCGAATTCCAGATTTCTCCTATTCTTCCAATGGTAGAAAGTATCAATAGATCATGCCACTTTCTGTGTAGAAATAGCCTTATTGACTTGAAATTCAAGATGGGATTGGTTAATTCGATAATTTCAAAATAATGTCATTTGTCTGACTGGGCAGTGTTGAGCGTTGAGGATATCAGTTCAAAGTCAGAAGCTTGAAGCTGATTAATGTGAGCATATATCTTGAGAGCTGGACCAAGTTTCATGGAAAGACCTCTGAGAACGTCCATACGACGAAGTAAGAGCAGAGATTTACCATCTATTAGCTGTTCCCTGAAGAGAGGAGCTTGCTCTGGGAAACCAATCTCCCTGATATAAGTTTCAACATCTTCAGCAGTCCAATTCTGAGGATCAGGGTCAATGGAGAAACTTCTTATCGTCTTGAGGAGATTCACGTTGACAAAATTTTGTTTCTCAATTAAAGATTTAGAGTTGACTGAGGAATGATTCTCTTTGGAGTGTTCGGATTCTGGCACTTCGTTCTGAATGGTCTCAAAAAGATCATCATCACACGGCTTTGGTGGTGAATATTCCTTATTGGAGGATAAAGTTTTCGAGCCCATTGGCACTCGCTTGGTTCTACATTGACGGCAGGTCCATTCATCTAAGAAAAGAGAGAAGATCACCATCAATGGTTACATATTCGATTGATATATGATTATAAACTTACCTCTTGGCAGAAGAAGAGGATCTTCCCAGTGCACTTGACAGCAAAGAACATGGAATGGGCTCTCACATTGATTGCATATATACATATCCTCCTGGTGAAATTGAAATTTTTAGCGATAAGTAGGTGACATAAACAAAATTAAATGTTTATCTGTACATACATTTTCGTTTGTTAGTCCACACAGAGAGCATATCGTAACACATTTTTCACAAAACCATTCTGTGACATCGAAAAGAGTGTTCTCTGCTCCGGCAGAGAGACATCTTAGGTGTGCTGGTTGATGAGAAAAATTCGATCAAACAATTAGATAAACAATCATTCCAACTAAATTAAATGATGATGGTCAAGATTAACTTACCTTTTATACCACATTTTCCACAAGACAAATGTCTATCTTGTTTGTTGGATAGTATGGGAGAGTCACAATATTGACATTTGGGTCCATAAGTGTCTTTCAAATATTGATATCCTAGATCAGATGGATCTAGAAAGTCAGGACCAAGAGATTTCTTGATTTTCTGAAATTAATAATAGAAAATTATTTGTCACTAATTGTTTTCATTGTGAATTCGATTACAATCCTTCATGTATAATGATTAGATGTACAATTGATTTAGTTCATTACACTTACCTTTCTTTGGCTAACTGGTCTTCCCCTTTGCATGGCTTGTTCGTCTAATTTACGGTGTGAATTAGTTGTTTCAATCGATTCCGATTTATCGGTTCCCTTTTTGCGTTCGATGAATAAACCTTTTCTTGAACTGTGATTGGCCTGATTGTCTAGAGATACATTGCTTATTAGACCTGAAGTAGAAGTAGTGGTGATGACAAATCAGAGAAGAGAGAAAAAGAAAGAGGAAAAGAAAGAGGAAGAGAAAGAGAAAGGAAGAGAGAGAGAGAAAGAAAGATTTATGAGAATGAATTGTTTCAAAATGGTATAAATAGATTAGTTTACATTAATTTTTGATTCGCAATGTGTTGAAATCAATAGAATTGTGGATAAAAATGATCAATCAAGAATCAAACATGATAGAACGAGAAGACATTGAGTGAAGCAAAACACTTGAAACTCAAACTTGAAACACGGTAAAAGGAAAGATGTAAAATAACTACGATCCGGTCGGAGCTACCCTCACCACAGGACACGAAATAGTGATCATGAAATGAGAATGTAATCAATCACAAATAAACACATAGCACACTGATCGATATGATAATGATAATATTGATTATTTAAAGTGGTAAAAAATAATTGTGTGAACAGTTAACATATTCGAAAAAAAAGAGAGAGAAGCTCAATTTGGTTGAGCATTGTTTACCATTTCAATACTCAAAAATCGAGATTATTGCCAGCAAGAAAGAATTTTCTCATCTAATTTGAAAACAATCAATCAATACACATTATTTAATTGTCAAACGATCGTTAGACCTAAACAATGGTGGACATTTTGGACACACAAGAAAGATGTATAAAAGTAAAAGAACGAAAGAGTAGCGATTATTCTGAAATGTACGCGAAACGACTAGCGCAAAGAGAGAGAGAGAGTAATTAAAAGACATACTAACAACACGATAATAAATGTATACCAATCGAATAATATTCACTAGATGTCAAATAATCATCTACATATACTCAAAAGTATATCTCGAAGAAAAACACTTTTTGATAATCAAAATGACTCAAGATTAATGCCACAAAATATACATACACACATACACACACACAAAAGAACCAAGCAGAGCAGAAAGAGATGATAATACATGTACATGTAAGTGAGGGGAGGAAGAGAGAGAGAGAGAGAGAGAGAGAGAGAGAGAACCGAGCAAAAGAGGCGAGCATTTGAAAGAGAGAGAGAGAGAGAGAGAAAAAAAAATTTGGTTCAACTAACCTGAATCTTTTTTATTATTATGAACAGATTTAATTGTGGTCGGAGTATGATCAATATCCACATATGGATCCGTTTGATCGGTTGATGATGATGTGTCCGAGCATTCTTTAGCATTGATATTCGCACGATCATCAGCATCTAGACTTTTGGCAGAGGAATGAAGTGAACGCTGTCTAGCCGACGCTTGCCTGCCACTGTGATGATGGCCATTTTTACTTTGATTATCATTATCAGGTGGACTGGTGGTGGTTGATGCAGGAGATCTTTGATCACTCTTATCTGAATTATTGGTAGCGGTGGTAGTCGTACTGGTGGTAGTGGTGGTGGTGACACTTGGTGGGGTTACCACTTTATTTGGATTACGATAGCTGTAGAAATCTTTATATTTAACCTTTAGCACACTTCCATCGGCAACCGAACGAGCCAGAGCGGCGAACACATCTTCTCGTGAAAAATTGTGTTTCCGTTCCAAATGATGGGCAATTCGATTTTTATCCGGTCGAGCTTTTCGCAATTTAAGAGCTTCAATTGCACTTAACAAATGATCAGCTGTAATATCATCCGATCTATTTGTACTCGATGGAGGCCTTCGACGTGATACACTTTCTTCCGATACTGATGATGATGAAATACCGTTCATCATCATGCCTCTTAAACTGCTCCAATACTTTAGGCTGGCAGGTAGGCAGCGAATGTAACGGCGAAAGCAAAAAAGCCCCGAAAACCGAACGCAACACGCACTTATATCAGGCCGAAAGCCAATGGATTTTGTATGGAAAAAGATGAGTAACGAAAAAAAAATCTCCGAAAAATAACCGATAAACCAGTGAAAAGTGAAAGATGATAAATATTTTAAATCAACGACGACTATCACACACACACAAATCACTTGGGCACAGCTCAAGATGAAGAAGATGCAGAGTGTGTAAACGAAGGAAACAGACACACAGTCACACACAATCACTCAGACATACACTCATCAATTGTGTGAAGGTGTGTATGTATGTGTGTGTATATGTGTGTATGTATTTAATTATACTAGTAGCTGGTAAACGAGACTATGGCGGACACCAATAAGAGAGAGAGAGAGAGAGAGAGAAAAAAAAGACTTAATGATTATTTGCGAGCTGTGGTAGTAGTTGAAGAGCTTGCAAAACGGAGAGAGGGAGTGATCAAGGCCCTGGCTAAAGAGAGAGAAAATGATAGAGAGAGAGAGAGTCAGTAGGGCATCGATATTACGAATGGACATATCCACAGAAAACAGTGTCCGATGGTTATTTTAGTGTCCACATATCAAGTAGATGGTGTTTAATTAACAATTGTATGATAAAAAAATTTCACTATCGGATGATGGTGGAATGAAATGATGGCCAAAAAGATGATGCCTTCAAAATGGTGACATCGAATCGGCGAGCAACTCAGCCACTCTCGCTGCCTCTCTCTTTTTCTCTCTCTCTTTCAATCTATCTTTTTCAATCTTCCGAACGAATACGGAGCGCAGATTGGAACTAGTTTGCTGGTGTGTCTGTATGTGTGTATGTGTATGCTGTTTTGGATTGCGATCAAGTGTGAATATAAGTGAAACGAATAGTAGAAGAGTATGAAGAAGGTGGAGAGGAAGAAAAAAATTTATATATCAGACAAGGTACGCAGACACAGACACACAGCCACACAGTCACAGAGAGAATAAAATTCCAATTGTTGAAAGCAAGAAAAAGAGAGAAAAAGAGTCCACACAAGAATACCATCAAACTGCAATCAGCTTATCTAGTTGAATTGTAATTCACATACATACACACACACACAGTAGAGCAAGTAAGCAAGTAAGCTTGAACAGAGGCCGGCAAACTGAGAGGAATCAAGATGCATGATTACAATGTGAGATCTCTCATCGCTCTACAGATAAATAGTGTGTGAAGTGCAATTTGCGTTTTGTTCTGCGAGCGAATTACGAATGATGGACATGTACACATCCATATATATTCACATAGAGTAATGAGAAAATATGTGTAAGTGTTTTGCGGTAGAATGAACGAATTTGTGGAGGAAATAAATGAAACGCGAAAAAAGAAGAGGAAAGATGAAGTGATCAAAAAGTTCTACGATAAATTGGACTCGTGGCAGAACAAGGAATCATTCAAATCGAAAGGCTCACTTTTTCCACCTCCTTCTCAACCTCCTTCTTCGGCTGCTCCTGCTACAACTGGACCATTAACATCTAGTGGTGATGGTGGTGGACCATCTTCATCTGGTGGATACAATAATTAATTGGATGTAAGTTTAATTTCGTTACTCAAATCCAAGAGAAGAGAGAAGAGATGAGAAAAGTAAGAAGAAGCATCAATATTGAAGCAGCAACATACAGACCCAGACATACACAAACAGGCGAGAAGCGAGAAGCGAAAGCAGCAAGCTTACTGCAGCAAAGCATCTCAACACTCTTTGCTACTGCTTGAACCAGTAGAAATGGGAATATTGTTTATGCGTTTCTCTACATTTTCTTTGTATTTTTATGCTTTTAATCATCTCCAAATATCATTAAAATGTGCTATAATTAATTTTCAATCATGTCCAATGTGTGTGCATTCGGATTTCCATGCAAAAAATGTCTTATTATACTTATTCAATGGCTACTCGATTATAAGCCAGCAAGTATACGAAGATTGAGTAGAGCAACATGATCTCACTACAATCGATTTAATTTTATTGTGACCAAACGAAATGGATTCATTTCTTTTTCAACCTTCACCAGAAGATGTGATCTGTGTTTAATGTATGATTTGGATGAAAAAAATGCTGATTTGAGAAAGAAAATGGGCAATTAATTGACGAGAGTTGAAAATTTTGACGCTTCTCTCACACATTTGGTGGTACAACTTTTTGACCGCACATCGGATCACGATGCGATCTTCGCCAATCGGTGGACACATCCTGTGGGATATCAAAAAATATGGATTGACATGAAAAAAGTGTGTATAATTGTTGCTAATTGTGGTGAATATGATGAGATAAAGCACAAACGATGTTGCGTTGATGTTGCTTTGGGCTGTTGAAGAGTTTGAGTTGCTGTTGTGAGTCCTCGTATCGTCCGCTTACTTGAGCGCCGATTCATATAAAAGTGGGAAAAATAAAAGGAGAAGCTTTCACTGTTACTTTGCTCTTGCTTCTTGCCTTTCAAGTCTCTCTCGCACTTATATCGAAAACCTTTTTTTCGCCCAACTTTCAATTTGATTACAATTAATTTAATCAATCAGGTAATCATCATAATTACTTTATTCACTTTCCTCATGTGTCCATTCATTGTTTGACCAAGTTTCATAGCAATTTTTACCCTTTTTACCTACTTTTTTCAACTATTCCTTCTCTAGCTGTTTTCTCTCTTGCACGCTCTTCTCTTACTGCTTGCTTCTACTTCTGCTTGCTAAGATCGCCCAACTTTTATTCGCGACGATCTTAACTGTTACACATTACTTTTCTCTCTTTTGATGGTCATTTTCTTAGTTTCTTTGATTGTGGACATTTTCCTGTGGTGTTTTTTCATATATTAACGGTTTTTCTCTCCTTTCTTCTCTTTATTCTCTTTCTCTTGCTTCATCCGCCATCTTGGACTTCTACCTCATCTCATCTCATCAACCTAACTCATCAACCCAACTCATCTCAACTCACCTCGTTACAACTTCTCTACTCATCTTTGATTTTCGATTGTGTTTTTTGATCATCGTTGATTTTTTGGTAAATTAATATGTCCAGAATGACTGAAACCGCTGCTCCTGCTCCTGCTGCTACCCCAAAGGGTAAGAAGGCTGCCGCTAAATCTGCTGGTGCCAAGAAGCCAAAGCCAACACCAACCCATCCTCCGGTTGCTGATATGGTTCTTGCTGCTATCAATTCTCTCAAGG
The DNA here is from genome assembly GCA_003956705.1 of Brevipalpus yothersi. Lineage (NCBI taxonomy): Eukaryota > Metazoa > Arthropoda > Arachnida > Trombidiformes > Tenuipalpidae > Brevipalpus > Brevipalpus yothersi. The sequence continues at coordinate 153,321 of QZCP01000690.1, read as the reverse complement.
AACGAAATGGTTCATCTTCCCAGGCCATCAAAAAGTATATCGCCGGTAACTACAAGGCTGATGTTGAAAAGCTTGCTCCATTCATCAAGAAGCATTTGAAAGCTGCTGTTGCTAGTGGTGCTCTCGTTCAGACCAAGGGTAAAGGTGCCTCTGGATCATTCAAAGTGGCCAAAGGAGCTGCTGCACCAGCCAAGAAAGCCGCCAAAAAGGCAGTGAAACCCAAGCCAGCCAAATCACCCAAGAAACCAAAGGCAACCAAGCCAAAGGGTGAAAAGAAGGCAAAGGCCAAGAAGGCTGCTGCACCATCCAGTCCAACTGCCGCTTCATCATCTCCAACTGCTGCTGCTGCTTCATCACCAGCATCTTCACCAGCTAAGGCCAAGAAGCCAAAGACTCCCAAGTCTCCGGCCAAGAGTCCAGTTAAGAAAGATGTGAAAGCAAAGACAAAGTCTTCACCAAAAAAGACTAAGGTCGAGAAGAAGCCGAAAGCATCAAAGGCCGCCAAGCCAAAGTCACCTAAGAAGAAGGCCGCAGCACCCAAAAAACCAACCGCCAAAAAGGCAGCAGCTAAATCCAGTTAGATGACTTTTTTTGTGATCGCATTTAATTGACAAAATTATCTTTTTTTCCCTCTCTCTATCTATCTATTTTGCTTTCTACATCATATATAAATATTTCATGTGCATTTTTCCCACTATCATACATACATAAACTCACATTGACATTCATCATAAAATTCATATAAAAAGCGAACATATTATAAATAGATTTATTCATAGTTCACCCTTACTTTTGCCCTCTCGCTTGCGCTTCGGAAAAAACAAAACCACCAAAGAAGAGACTACCATTTAAGAATGGTACCATCTCTTCGATTAATTTTCATGCTTGAATAAATTAAAATTTTAAAGTATGAAACGTACATCTCTCACTGATTTGATTTCCATTCTCGTGTCTCTTACTGTGGTCTATGGCTCTCGAGAACCCTCAGGAATCCATTGCCTACCGGAAACTCTCTTCGTTCTTTGTGTCGGGAACTATTTTAGGCGGGCTTCCACTTACCCGATCAGTCTGATAACCTCCATGATGGGTCACAGAATGTACTTAACAACTTTGTCCATCGATTGTTACCACTTCTGGGAAGCCCGCCAAAGCATGCCTTTCGGTTAGAACGTGGTTCGAGTTCCCTCCATTTTCTCCTTTCTACTCGCCCAAAACTTCTCACATTTTCTTTCGGCCTACTTCAAACAATGCATTCTTCATTGGACTTTGGAATGAAATCTTCGATTCTTCCACTAAATTTGCCATCATGACAAAATTCAAGATCCATAATTTTTCTTGATTGTTTACTGATCAAAATTTGGGCGACAATTTAGGTCATCAAATTGAGTAATACAAGCCACATCAGCGTGTCTCTCTCTCTCTACTCTCTACTCTCCTTCTTTCGCTTGAATTTCCGCCATCCTCAGCCATTGATCATGCGGCTTTGATGTTTATTGCTTTACTGTTTTGCTGCTCTGCTTGCTCAAGTTGATGTTTTCATATGTTGCCGCTTTCAACTTAAAAGCCTTCCAGCATTTTCATTCCCTTTCTCTCCGGCTTCTGAAACAATCATACTGATCATTTTCTCCCATAACAATTGACTGATTCGATAGCTCATCAATTTGTACAGTATTTATTCGGTCTTCTAAACTCAAGTGGCCTGTTTTTTGCAAATCCAGCACTGACATTAGCTAGTGTCGTTTCTGATTTCTCTAGTTTATTTGGGATCTGTTTTGTTTGTTTATCGCTTCACCTTATTTGATTCATCAAGATGAATCGAAAAGAAAAAAGATCATGGAACGATGATTGTGAGTTTATCTTGACTATTAATTCCTCCCCATTCTCATGATTTCTAATTATTTTAAAGCTGATCGACCTATGAAGCGAAGTCGTCGCGATGATAGGGATGATAATCTTGGTGACAATTTGGAACATTTGATAGTCCGATTGGGTGAGAAGGTAAGATTCTATGGTTTAGATTGACTACGAATATACGATTGTTAAACTTATTCTTTCCCATCAGAGTACATCATCTCTTGAAAAAAATCTTGAAGAACTTGTGGATATTTTGGATCATGATGTCTCCAAGAGTGCTAAGTCTGGTATCATTAAAATCATCTGTGAATGGTAAATTTTCATGATGCAACTTATGTATTTTATTGTTTCACTATCAGAGCTCAAGACTCATCTCAATCTTTCTGCTCTAGTGTTGCCGAAATACCTGAAAAAACATCCATCTATGCAACTTTGGTCGGACTTCTCAACAATCGAAACTATGATCTAGGAGCAAATGTTTGTATGCTTTCAAAGTGTTTCTTTTCACACTATTCATTACTCAAATTCTTGGTCAACAGATTATTGAACTCCTCTCTAAAAGCTTCAAAGAAAGTCTTAAGAACTGTGAATGGACAAAAAGCCACTCGTTTGTCCGATTCTTTGCAGATCTGGTCAACTGTCATGTTATCTCACCAGCCTCTTTGATGAACTTCTTCGAAACGCTGACTGATGTGACCATGGAGGATAACATTCCTCAAGTTAGATCTGACTTTTTCATCTACGTAGTTCTCTCATCACTTCCTTGGGTTGGATATGAACTTTACGACAAGAAAGAACAAGATCTTGAACAATTACTGAACACAATCGAAAATTATATTACAAAAAGGAGTAAAACTCATCATACACCTCTCAGAGTTTGGTATTCTGATACACCTCACCCACAGGAAGAATACTTAGATTGCTTGTGGGCACAAATATCGAAGCTTCGGTCTGATAAATGGGTTGAAAGACATATCTACAGACCTTATCTCAGTTTTGGCAAGGTCTTATGCGAGGGACTACAGCATAATCTCCCTAACATTACCATCCCACCTCATGATCCTTCCAATAAATATCCATACCCTAGAGTTGTGTTCAGATTGTTTGACTACACAGATTGTCCAGATGGCCCAATTTTACCTGGTGCTCATTCAATTGAACGCTATCTCATCGAAGAAAATGTCAAGTGGATTATTGACTCTAATTACTTCGATGTGAAAGAATGGTGAGTTTAAACAAGCTCAATGAAATCTTCTTTTATTGTCATCTGTTTTCTATTTAACAGTGCACAAGCTCTTTTGACTCTTCAAGGTAGCCACAAAATGCCATTGGAATACGTTCTCATCGAGACCATTCTGGCAGAAATATTTGCTCTTCCTACGAGCAAATATTTGGAAATTTTTTATGGCTCTTTACTACTGAAGCTTTGTAAGATGCAGCCAAGTACCTTGCCTCAAGTTGTGAGTTTTTTCGCCATCTTGAGCTCTCAAAATTCCTAAGTCTAGGCCTCAGTTTATAATTCCTCCTCTTCATTTCTCAGTTGGCTCAATCTGTCCAGATCCTCTTCGATAGAATTGATACAATGAACACTGCCTGTGTAGATCGATTCGCATCATGGTTTGCTTACCATTTAAGCAACTTTCAATACACTTGGAGTTGGGATGATTGGAGTAGCTGTTTGACGTTAGATCCTCTCCATCCAAAACCAAAATTTGTGAGAGAATGCCTCCTCAGATGCATGAGACTCTCTTATCACCAGCGTATCTCTGAGATAGTTCCTGATGGATTCAAAATCCTTCTGCCTGACGTTCCTGAGCCAATGGACAAGTACAATACTGAAGATTCGACAAATTTACCTGGAATATCTCTGGTTGGAAAATTGAATCAAATGTTATCTCAAAGACCAACTGTTGAACAAGTCAGTGAACTTTTAGAAGCTCCCGAAGGTGCAAATGGAGATGCATCAGGAGGTATGTTTGGCATTAGTAAGCTGAAATTTCCATGATCCACATTTCTATAATTCTCTTTTCCTCTAGAATCTATTCCACATTGTTTGAAGATAGACATTTTCTTGACCGTTCTGCTAAATAAGGCATCAAAGTCTTTCTCCCATCTATTTTCAGCTCTTCTAAAGTGAGTTAATTTTTTCCTTTCTTTCATCAATTTACTTTCAACGTTGCTTTTTTTTGTGTAGATACAATAAGATTCTCCTGGGTCTCAACACCTCGGAAGAGGCTCAAAAACAAATCCTCACCACAATATATGAAGTATGGCGTCATCATCCTCAGGTAAGAAATCAGTCTTGAAATCACTTGATTAGAATGATTTTTCTTCTTCTTAACAGCTTCTAGTAGTGCTCACTAATAAATTGCTGAAAGCTGGAATCATTCAGTATCCAGCCATAGTCAATTGGTTATTTTCGAAGGAGTATTCAGATGATTTCACTAGGTGAGATGAACTTCAGAGTTGCCTGCTAGATTCTTGCTAAATTCATTCATTTTCAGATCCTATACCTGGGAAATTCTACACTCAACGGTCAAACGACAAACCAAAAGTGTGATAAACATTCAAAAAGAACTTAAAAGTTTGAAAGAGAAAGCTGAAAAAGAGTCTGAGGTTCGATAAATTTTTCTCATCGATGATAGAAGATGAAATCCGAATAAATTTCTTAAATGATAAATGATTTTCCCCTTTTGCTATCAGAAACAACAAGAACCCGAAAAGGAGGATGGTTCAAAAATCAAGGTTGAAGAATCTGGTGATGATGTTCCTATGACCGAGGAAGAAGAAATTGAACGCATTGAAGAGAAATTGGAAGTTGCCTTAGCAGAACAGAGAGATTTGTTCGTGATAATTTTCCAAAATTTCGTTTCACAGCTTTCGGAGCACATTAGATCGTGTGAATCGAAAGGCAAAAGCTTCAAAACACATTGGTTCCGTTGGGGCATTGGTCGACTTCAACAGGCTTTCTTCGAGGTAAGTTCACATCTCATCTCAAGTTCACATAAGTTCAGTGAAGGAATCCTACAATATAATCAAAATTCTGTCCTCTCATTAACAGCATCACCAGTATCTTTTCAACATCATTCCTACTCTGGAATCGATAGTCTTCACAACTGATCTGGATCATCATATCTCGCTTATTTTCAAGCAATTCTGTTCTCTCCAAGCATGATAGATTCATTCATCTATTTTCCATTCTAATTTTGTCCTATATCAGTATGTGTATGAATTTAATAAAATTTTGTGATGAATTACGTCCATTTCTCAATATCTCCTCGATTTCCCACCCCTATGGAACAAAGATTGCCGACGAAAAATTAAAGGCGGCAAAACGTTTTTCCAACGGTTTTTGTCTCTCATTGAACGAGCGAAGAGCTCACTTTTTTTTCGGGTCGGACTGAAGCGGATGGAAGCGGTCCCGCTTGGCTCCCTCGGTAGAAGGTCAAAGTTCTCGGCATCCAAATCTGAATAGTTATCTTGGTTCTTTCCACATATTGGCCATAGGCTATTTGACCTGGAAGAGTGAGTTTTCACGTGAACACGATTTGGGATCATTTTCTCATGATTGCAGTCCCACAGGCCAATTCATACCCATTACTGTTGTTGAATCCCTTTTGGGAATTCATTGGCATATCATCAAGTTTTTATGAGCAATTAGCCATCTTTCATCAGTTAATTTCAGAATGTATGTAAGAAAAAAAAAGATCAGAACATGATGTAAGGTTTTTCGGAAATTCGGATCAATTTCTCATAGATACCTTTTATTGAGGTCAAGGTATTTGAATTTCCTGTTTAGGAAAGGAATCAGCTCTCTTCATCATAATAGAAATCTGATACTTAGGCCTTGAAGTTCATTGATGATTGAAGAGCTTTGAATGATATGTTATGATCAACAAGTGAATCATATGTATTTTGTGATCAATATACTGGCTCACTATCTCAATCACTTACAAAGAATGTAGATGGATTTTAATCAATTTGATTCATTTGAGAGAAAATTGTAGAAATTGAGAAAATTCAAAACTCAAAATTTTTCAACGAGAATTATGAACCGGAAAAGGAAGGAAAGTGAAAGTTGCTCTTGTGGCGAGAGCAAATTGAGGATGAAACTTGTGATATAAGAATGCTGATTGGAAACAAAAGGCAAATTTTAAGATAAACCTCTCTTTAGCGTCGAAAACTTAATCAAACTCGACTGATTGGCTCAAAATTTTTTTCAACCTCGTCATCACTCTTCAATTAACATTCAATGATAATTGACTCTAATTTCCTGTCCATGTTTGCATCAAGGAATCACTTTTTATCTTCTCCTGTTTCTTCGTTTTTTTGACCTCGATCTAGAGGTGAGTCAATAGTGAAGGTTGAGAACCCTTCTCTAGATTGTTCATCTCAAAATTGTCAGATTGATCCACCAAACTAGATCACACGAATGACTTCACCTATAAAAAATTTTGTTTAAGGCAATCTGTGTCATGAAATGATTTGCTAGCATCCGCTCCAATAGTCTACTACGACGAGAATCCAGATTCTTAATATTCTAAATGTGAGATTCAAAATGCAAGGATTAGATCCTAAAATAAATGAAAGAAAATAATGTGAGGTTAGATAAACAGTCCGAGAAGTCTAGACGCAAATTCGACTGACAAAGCAAAGAATCTGTAACAGCAAATTCTTGATTATTCCTTGGGTATCTACATTGATATGATGTACATCCACATGTAAGGTGAATTCTTGAACATTCTTCTCTGAGAAGACATCTTCTGCCCTTATTGACTCCTGATGTTCACTCTTTTCTTGGGTATTTCCAGGATTTCCAGGATTTCAATAAGCTCTTCTTAAGTCGAATCTAAGCGTGAGGACTAGAAAACTCCAATGAAAATATCTTCCACAGAAAGTTCGATGAGGCCTCATTACTATCTACCTTGATATTCTTCATTTATCAACAAGGTTTCGTTATCATGATAGATTATATCAAAATAGAATTATCAAATCCGTCGAAAGCATTGTGAAGATGTACAATCAAAGTTATTGCCACAAGCCTTGTTATTGGGACCGTTATCTTAGCGATTATAAAATATTCATCATTAGATTTGCTGTGATCGAAAATAAAAATAAAAATCATCCAATTGAACTCATGAAATGAAAATGAAATTGTTTTCGTTATCTCATGGCTCACAATTCGAGATTAATGGTACAGTATATCACATGATGTTCAGCTACCAAAACATACATGTTGTCTACCCTTGAACCGATGTTGAGTTATCCAAAAATTATCTCCATCATCCTACTCAGCTACATGGAACTTTGGGTGAGATTGAGACCGTCAAAAGTTAAGAAAAGCTACGCCAAAAGTAGGAGCAACGTTATTTCCGTTTTCAACCACTGCCAATCCCTCGACTTTGGTGGAACTTTTCCAATGCTTACATGATGCTTATTTATTTACTACACAACATGCAATCCCTTCTCTCTCTCTTTATTTTCTCTCTCTTTCTCTCTCTCTTCTCTCCTCTCTCTCCTCTCTCTCCTCTCTCTCTCTCTCTCTTCATGCTATCAAGCTGAGACTTTGGAGGCTATGAATATCTCCTCTTCTCGGTGATGCGTCTTCTATTCTCATTTTCTCCAGTATTACCCGGAGAACTGAGAGCATTTTGAGAGCTCTCTTTCGATTCTTTTTTTTACATAATTATATATATATATAATAACAACATTAATATTATCAATATTCGCCGCAAAATGCCTTGGGAAAGTGTATCGGAAGCTCAAAAGCCACCTGTAAAGCCAGCCAAAAAGAGATTCTCATTCTTAAAGCCTAAAAAGCCTCAAATTGTAGTGGATAAAAACGAGTTGAAAAATCGTTTAACACCTCTTCAGTACAAGGTTACACAAGAAAAACATACTGAAAGGTAAGTATGCATGTGTGTATATGTGTATTACCTGTATGTTGCATTGTTTCTTTGTATTCAATTAGATTGAGAGAGATTTAAAATTCTGGTTCATAATGTTCGCTTTTGTTGTATTAGTATAGTGGCCAAATTATTTTGATCGTTTTTTTTGCTTGAATATTTTTATCTTCGAAAATGTACAGAGATGTTTCGCTTCAAAGCAAATGCTTTACATGTCTATGAAAATATGCTTGTGGTAGAGATACATTTCATTTTGATGGGAACATTTTAACAGAGAAGGAAAATCCAGGAAAGCAATTGATACATATATATATAATCATTCAGATTAGTTCAATAAAGTATAATCTTTTCATATTTTTTGTATCATTTTATGTTCATCATTGCTGACTATATCATTTTTTCCTGATAAATCACTAAGGCAATTTTCCGGCGAATATTTGAAACTCAAAGAGAATGGAACTTATTCCTGCTGCGTTTGTGGACAAGAAATATTTTCATCTAATTGCAAATATGATTCTGGGTGTGGCTGGCCAGCATTTAGCGATATAATTGATCCGAATAGAATAAATTCAGCACCAGATTTGTCTCATGGTGAGTGTTCATTCTATGTAAAAATTTTCGGCTCAAAATTAACCAGAAATCTGAGCCTACCAAGAGAGTGAGATAAAATTTTGTATGGAATGTTTACATTTCATACCCAATCGATATTCGTGTTTACGCTTCGTTTTTCATGACCTGATTTCGTATCTTCTTTCCTCTTACACATGATGATGATACAAAGTCGGCGGAAATCTTCTGCTCCTAGCACTTAAGCCTGATCTGGTACGAACTGAAGTCTCGTGTGCCAAGTGTGGATCACATTTGGGACATGTTTTCGATGATGGACCAAAGCCTACCGGATTAAGGTATTGCGTTAATTCGGCAGCTTTAAAATTTAATAAAACACAACCGGCAACAGCAACCCAAACATCAACAGCAACCATTGTGAGTGATATGAGTAAGTCAAACACCCCGATCTCATCCAAATAAACATAATGATGTATCATCATTATCCAATATTACTATCATCATTCATTCATTAATATGATCATCATCATCGTCATCATCCGCAACAACATTGCTTTAATCCCTCCCCCATAATAATCACACCAATGTGATATAAAAAAAAGAAAATGAAATAATTTCAAACGCATCAAATCAATGTCCGAATTAATTAATGAAATAAAGTGAAAAATTTTTCTGCCCAAGATCTTCAACACATCTGTTTCGCTTTCTTATTGATATCGAATAAAATCTTCAGAACATATATACACGAGTGTAGGTATGTGTATTCACCAATCGATTTGAGAGTACAATGAATGCAATAATACTAGTTAATATTCCCTGGGACACTTTTTGTTCCTTGCCGTGGAAACCATTTTTACATGAAAATATAATTGTATATAGGAATATCAATTATTATTACTATTTTCTACCAGAAAGAGCAAGACCCAAGGTCACCAATCCACCAACAACCAGAGCAGCTCCACCCGCAATAGCAGCACCTTTAAGACCATCTTTTTTGACTCGTTCCTTGATTATAGCTTTCAATTCGGATGCTTGACGATTATGAGGTTCAACTTGCAAAAATCTTTCCACCAATTCCAATGCTCGATCATATTCACCTATCTTGGTGTTAGCCACACTCAAATAGTACAAAAAGTCTCGCTTATCACGAGTCTTCTCATCACGAGCGAGCTCTTCCAATATATCGATACCACGTCGAACATCACCCTTAAATTTACTTCGTATCAAAGCCCATGCATATTCAAATCGAGTCTTCTCGGTTGGACCATCGTTACGCTTTTCATCCAGATACTTTTGCTCAAAATTTCGTAGCTCTTCTGGTGAAATGAAATCAGTCAACAAGGCTTCCATATTAATAGGGGCCAAACAATCGATAGCAGGAAACAGATAATTGGAAAGATTCTGATCAGTGTTTCCACACAAGATATTACTGATGATCAGTGGCTGAGATTTTTGCACTCCTATGAACTTTGCAAAATTCGAATTCAAAATTGATCTGAAAAAGAATGCATAATGCGAAATGAAGTAAACAGAAGAAGATGTAAACAAACTGCGTAAAAAAATGTTGCTGCTACATTTTAGCAACAATTTTGATAGATTCAAAATTACAAAGAATGCTTACCTCAACGTCTACAATGGTCCTGCAATGTCCACCTAATCACAGTCACATAAACACACAAATGCAATCAAATAAATATTTCTTCTCATCCAAAATCAATCACAATTCCATGAAATGTACACGATCCAGATAAACACATTCAAGAGGAGTGATCACTGATCAGGAGCATTGTATGAGTCATACATGATGAAGGAAGTTGTCAAAGGCAACCAAGCTTGCGTCAATTGTGTTGATGCATTTTGACTTCGTACTGATTGTAACTGTTTTTTTTAGAGGATGTATTGTGTGTTCACCAGAATTTGAAGCAATTAAACAGATAATTTTTCAGGTGAAAAAGTTTCATATGCAATTCTGAGGTCTTCATTCGTTTCATTTAGGCTACTGTTGGAAGATTTTACAAGTTGTAAGATGTGTCTTGCTTCAGGTTGGAAAAGATTTCATGGAACTTCCATATGAAGTTTGGGTTCCAGTTTTGCATACTTTTTCAGGGATTATTGTTTTATGGACATGTTGAGCCAGTCAGCATGATTAACTTTTCTTGAACTTGATCATGGCTACGTTGATGTGATGTGATTAAAAGTGATGATTTTTTGGTCTTACAATTGTTAGAGAAAATAGATAAGCATTCATACACCTCATTAGCAAGTGACTCATTTCCAGTGTGATAGCGAGAAATCCAAACTTCCGGATGACCCATCAATCGATGATCAGCGGTTGGCAAGAGAGGACCAAATTATCATTCCAAAGGTTGAAAATGGTAAATGATAAGGAGATTGACCTCAATGAGCTATCTTCAGAGTGTTGATAAGGTTGTGTCCAATTACGATCATCATTCATCAAAATTTTTCCAATATTTTCGATCCTTATATCTAGCGATTATTTACATATTATAAACAGAGATATGCATAAATCTTATCCATGAACAATCATTGTCAAAAGTTCAAATGGAAAGAGAATTCTGAGTTCAGATTCTTTCAAATTTTTGGTGATCGAAAAACTCTGATTTGACATTCCTAAATATCATCTAAGCCTTCAATGAGTATATGATGAGAAATTGGGAGAAGATCGCTCAACAAAGTTGAACTAGAGAGTTACAGGTCAAAATGGTGTCGGGCTAACTCAGTTGTTATGGGAGGATGAAAAGAAAGGACTTGAGTTACATGGAAGCTAAAAAGAATCTAGAATTCATAACTTCGAATTATTCCAGTGCAATACCAAATTGCTTGCAAGTTATAAGAAAGAGACAAGTAACGAGCCGCATGATCAATAGTTAATAGTCATCATGGAGGAAATTCAAGTAGAAAATTTCATTGAGAAAGATAGGGAGTGAAAGTAGAGAGAGAGACACGCTGATGTGGCTTGTATTACTCAATTTGGTGACCTAAATTGTCACCCAAATTTTGATCAGTAAACAATCAAGGGCAACTGTGGATCTTGAATTTAGTCATGATGGGAAATTTAGTTGAAGAACCGAAGATTTCATTCCAAAGTCCAATGAAGAATGCATTGTCTGAAGTAGGCCGAAAGAGAATGTGAGAAGTTTTGGGCGAGTAGAAAGGAAAAAATGGAGGGAACTCGAACCACGTTCTAACGGAAAGGCATGCTTTGGCGGGCTTCCCAGAAGTGGTAACAATCGATGGACAAAGTTGTTAAGTACATTCTGTGACCCATCATGGAGGTTATCAGAATGATCGGGTAAGTGGAAGCCCGCCTAAAATAGTTTCCGACACAAAGAACGAAGAGAGTTTCCCGTAAGAATTAGATTCCTCGAGGTTCTCGAGAGCCAGGGACCACAGTAAGAGGCACGAATATGGAAAGAATCAAGTCAGCGAGAGGTTGACGTTTCATACTTTAAAATTTTAATTTATTCAAGCATGAAAATTAATCGAAGAGATGGTACCATTCTTTAATAGTAGTCTCTTCTTTGGTGGTTTTGTTTTTTCCAAAGCGAAAGCGAAAGAGAGAGGGCAAAAGTGAGGGTGAACTATGAATAAATCTATTTATAATATGTTCGCTTTTTATATGAATTTTATGATGAATGTCAATGTGAGTTTATGTATGTATGATAGTGGGGAAAATGCACATGAAATATTTATATATGATGTAGAAAGCAAAATAGATAGATAGTGAGAAAGAGAGGGAAAAAAGATAATTTTGTCAATTAAATGCGATCACAAAAAAAAGTCATCTAACTGGATTTAGCTGCTGCCTTTTTGGCGGTTGGTTTTTTGGGTGCTGCGGCCTTCTTCTTAGGTGACTTTGGCTTGGCGGCCTTTGATGCTTTCGGCTTCTTCTCGACTTTAGTCTTTTTTGGTGAAGACTTTGTCTTTGCTTTCACATCTTTCTTAACTGGACTCTTGGCCGGAGACTTGGGAGTCTTTGGCTTCTTGGCCTTAGCTGGTGAAGATGCTGGTGATGAAGCAGCAGCAGCAGTTGGAGATGATGAAGCGGCGGTTGGACTGGATGGTGCAGCAGCCTTCTTGGCCTTTGCCTTCTTTTCACCCTTTGGCTTGGTTGCCTTTGGTTTCTTGGGTGATTTGGCTGGCTTGGGTTTCACTGCCTTTTTGGCGGCTTTCTTGGCTGGTGCAGCAGCTCCTTTGGCCACTTTGAATGATCCAGAGGCACCTTTACCCTTGGTTTGGACGAGAGCACCACTAGCAACAGCAGCTTTCAAATGCTTCTTGATGAATGGAGCAAGCTTTTCAACATCAGCCTTGTAGTTACCGGCGATATACTTTTTGATGGCCTGGGAAGATGAACCATTTCGTTCCTTAAGAGAATTGATAGCAGCAAGAACCATATCAGCAACCGGAGGATGGGTTGGTGTTGGCTTTGGCTTCTTGGCACCAGCAGATTTAGCGGCAGCCTTCTTACCCTTTGGGGTAGCAGCAGGAGCAGGAGCAGCGGTTTCAGTCATTCTAGACATATTAATTTACCAAACAATCAACGATGATCAAAAAACACAATCGAAAATCAAAGATGAGTAGAGAAGTTGTAACGAGGTGAGGTGAGATGAGTTGGGTTGATGAGTTAGGTTGATGAGATGAGATGAGGTAGAAGTCCAAGATGGCGGATGAAGCAAGAGAAAGAGAATAAAGAGAAGAAAGGAAAGAGAAAAACCGTTAATATATGGAAAAATCACCACAGGATAATGTCCACAATCAAAGAAACTAAGAAAATGACCATCAAAAGAGAGAAAAGTAAACTGAAACAGTTAAGATCGTCGCGAATAAAAGTTGGGCGATCTTAGCAAGCAGAAGTAGAAGCAAGCAGTAAGAGAAGAGCGTGCAAGAGAGAAAACAGCTAGAGAAGGAATAGTTGAAAAAAGTAGGTAAAAAAGGTAAAAATTGCTATGAAACTTGGTCAAACAATGAATGGACACATGAGGAAAGTGAATAAAGTAATTGTGATGATTACCTGATTGATTAAATTAATTGTAATCAAATTGAAAGTTGGGCGAAAAAAAGGTTTTCGATATAAGTGAGAAGCGAGAGAGACTTGAAAGGCAAGAAGCAAGAGCAAAGTAACAGTGAAAGCTTCTCCTTTTATTTTTCCCACTTTTATATGAATCGGCGCTCAAGTAAGCGGACGATACGAGGACTCACAACAGCAACTCAAACTCTTCAACAGCCCAAAGCAACATCAACGCAACATCGTTTGTGCTTTATCTCATCATATTCACCACAATTAGCAACAATTATACACACTTTTTTCATGTCAATCCATATTTTTTGATATCCCACAAGATGTGTTCACCAGTTGGCGAAGATCGCATCGTGATCCGATGTGTGGTTAAAAAGTTGTACTACTAAATGTATGAGAGAAGCGTCAAAATTTTCAACTCTCGTCAATTAATTGTCCATTTTCTTTTTAAAATCAACATTTTTTCTATCCAAATCGTATATCAAACACAGATCACATCTTCTGGTGAAGGTTGAAAAAGAAATGGATCCATTTCGTTTGCTTACAATAAAATTAAATCGATTGTAGTGAGATCATGTTGCTCTACTCAATCTTCGTATACTTGCTGGCTTATAATCGAGTGGCCATTGAATAAGTATAATAAGACATTTTTTGCATGGAAATCCGAATGCACACACATTGGACATGATTGAAAATTAATTATAGCACATTTTAATGATATTTGAAGATGATTAAAAGCATAAAAATACAAAGAAAATGTAGAGAAACGCATAAACAATATTCCCATTTCTACTGGTTCAAGCAGTAGCAAAGAGTGTTGAGATGCTTTGCTGCAGTAAGCTTGCTGCTTTCGCTTCTCGCTTCTCGCCTGTTTGTGTGTGTCTGGGTCTGTATGTTGCTGCTTCAATATTGATGCTTCTTCTTACTTTTCTCATCTCATCTCTCTTCTCTTGGATTTGAGTAACGAAATTAAACTTACATCCAAATTAATTATTGTATCCACCAGATGAAGATGGTCCACCACCATCACCACTAGATGTTAATGGTCCAGTTGTAGCAGCAGCAGCCGAAGAAGGATGTTGAGAAGGAGGTGGAAAAAGTGAGCCTTTCGATTTGAATGATTCCTTGTTCTGCCACGAGTCCAATTTATCGTAGAACTTTTTGATCACTTCATCTTTACGCTTAATTTCATTGTCCAATTCAGTAATCTCTTCGGCAACCACTTGATCAGGCTTCTGATTGGCATACATCAAGCGATTCTGGAGAAAATACGTTTCCAATGTACGAGCAGTGTCAATAAATTTATTGACACCCTGATCAACAGTAACCTTTATCTCCTCCGATTCATGTATATTGTGATTATCCGGTCCTGGTGGAGGTGGTGTCAACAGAGCAAATAGATTAACATATGAATGATAAAAATCATCCAACAAAGATTGTCCACCACCACTAGCCATCATCACCCAACAATCTATGTAAACTTGTGTAGCAAAAATTGTGTGAACCCAAAAATATAAAAAAGGTTCAAATTTGCCACCAATTTCAACTGCGCTGAAAGTCTCTCTCTTTTTCTCTCTCTTTTCTCTTCTCTCTATTCTGTATGTTGAAGAGAAGAAGAAGAAGAAGAAGATATACTTTTGGTGTTCAAAATTTTTTTTGATCCCAATTATATTTCTCCTCGTTCATCATCAACATAGATTTACATTATATCATCTCTTCTTCTTCTTCTCTATGTGTGTATACAGGGGATTTGAGAGTTATTAAGTATCATCATTATCATCAATAACATCATCACTAACTTGACAATTGTGAGTGTGTGTGCATGTAGCCGATTGTGTAATTTACAAGACCGAGATAGATATTTCATAAGACATATAATAGTGGACACAGTCTTCGGATTCTTCATTATTTGTCTGTTTATCTTAAATTCATCTTGGATTTTGAAAGACAAATATATATATACATAGAAACATTGTCCAGCCTCCTCATCCTTGTTTAACATCTACTCGGGATTTACTACTGATTCAGGGTGATTAACCGACAAGACACACACACACACACACTCTACTATGGGTGCCTATTTATCCCAACCAGTGACAGAGAAGATATCTAAAGATGATGGTAATGAGTTACTCAAATTTGGTGCATCATCAATGCAAGGATGGCGAACATCTCAAGAGGTAAGAGTGAATGTTATGTATATTAAATCAATTTATATGTAATGTTATCGGTCATACACCAAGGACTGTTTATTCTCATGTAGGCTCTTTTTTTTCTCTCTCTCTTTCTTACCTATTTGATACACATTCATCAAACTGTTCGGTAGAGGAAAGAGAAAAAAGAGAGAAAGCGAAGGAGAGACAAATCAGTGTTAATTAAGGTTGACCCGGTTTCTTTTTTATCATCTTGTTACCTTACTGATTTCAAATCATTGGAAATTGATTATGCAATCAGGTCATCTCATTTATCTTTCAATACTTTATTTCAACCATGTGTCTTTGACTTTACTTATTACTTTTCCGGTCTCCAATCAATCTGTCTGTCTGTCTAGCTTGATGTATTTTGAATGAAATTTATCCTTATTGTTTCTTCATCACTTCGCCTTATGTCTATTTATTTCAACAATTACTAACATCACTTCATAATCATTCTTATCCACTACCTTTCTCATACCTGAAATAATCATTGCTTGCAAACACATAGAAACTAAAATAGAGAAAGAGAAAGAGAGAAAGAGAGAGAGAGTCTAGGTTTTGAATGTTCATTCCTATGTGCTTTTCCCTCCATTTGGAAGCCGGTAGCCGATCTCCATGCACAACAGCAATAATTGCGGTTATTTACATCATTCCTTTCTCTATTGATTGGCTATTTTTAATACCTTAATTATACCTATTTTCTACTGTTTTTTACATTCAATTTTTTTCTTTTTCTCTCCCCTCTCCTTACAGGATGCCCACACGTGTCTATTGAACTTTGATGAGAATACCTCTTTGTTCGCCGTTTTTGATGGCCATGGAGGTGCTGAAGTTGCACAATATTGTGCTCGTCATTTGCCTATTTTTCTGAAAAATCTTGAAGAATACAAGGCTGGTGACTTAAAAAGTGCTCTCGAAAAAGCTTTTCTCGAATTTGATAAACTTTTAATTGATCCTAGTGTGATTGAAGAGCTAAAAAAGCTTGCTGGCAGTGAATATGTGGCCAGTGGTGAAGAAGAGGATGAAGAGGATGTAAATGAATCATCACGTTTACGAGAGGAAGCTGAGATACCCATTGAAGACCTGCTTGCAAGATATTCATCAACATCTTCCAAAGACAGTGGCATAGTAGCACCTTCAAATGAAGTAAAAAAAGATAATATACCATCTCATCTGAAAGAGGAAGCTCTCAAAACGAAGCCGATCTCTCCATACCTCCGAGCCAAACCTGGTCCTTCGTCATCTTCATCGGGGGCGCCAAGTTCTAGTAAATCTTGTTGCTCATCATCCACATCAAGCGATCCTGAGGCTAGCAATAGATTTGAACCCTGTAGTAGCAGCTCTTCTAGCTCTAGTAGTTTACCAAATGGACGAATCCCGTGGAGCTCACGACAAAAAGTTGGTTCCGAAAATGATTCAGTCTCATCATCAGTTAGTGAAACTGTAGACGAAAAGAACGAGATGTGTAGAGTATCTTCTACCCGAACATCCGAAATAAGAGAGTCTGACAAGTGTGATAGTAATGTTTCCGAATCTTGCGATGTTGTTTGCGCTGATGCATCCAATTCGCTCAATGAATGCGACTCTAAACCTTCCAATGGAGAAACATGTCAAGAAAAAGAGAGTTGTGTATCAACATCTACCGATGCTACACCGATGAAAAAATCCACAGATTCGGGTGGATGTAATGACACAAGTTCAACTAGCATCGATGAGCCAACATCTAGTTCTAAAGGTAAAGGGAAAAAGAAGAAAGTTGTTCCAACCAAAGTTAACACTCCCGCCTGTTCAGCATCGTCTGTTTATCAAGCCTTCCTCAACGATTTTGCTGAGGATGAATTTGATAGCGAAGATGAGTTCAGGGTCACAAGTGAATCATCTGAAGAAGTAGGAAGTAAGTTTGTCATACTTTGATCATCTTTATATTAAATATTGTATATATTGTATATTATATATTTCAATTCCGTGAAATTTAACACTTTCGTTTATCTCTCCTTACCAGGTGAAGAAGATGAAGAAGAAGAAGAAGAAGTCTCATCTGATGAAGATAGTGATGAAGAAGAAGATCTTAGTCCTTACGCTTTCTTAAGTCATTCGGGTGATTATGAAGAGCAACCGGGTAAAGATAGCGGATGTACAGCTGTAGTGGCTATTCTGAAAGGAAATCAGCTCTATGTAGCTAATGCCGGAGACTCTCGATGTGTTTTCTCACGCCGTGGGCGGGCAATCGATATGTCACTTGATCATAAGCCTGAAGATCCATTGGAAAGACGAAGGGTTGAAAATGCTGGAGGTAAAGTAACAGCTGATGGTCGCATAAATGGTGGTCTCAACTTGTCCAGAGCAATTGGAGATCATGCATATAAATCTAATACAGATCTCGAATTGAAGGACCAAATGATAACCGCATTCCCTGATATCAAAAGAGTAACAATTAAACCTGAAAGGGATGAATTTATGGTTCTTGCCTGTGATGGAATATGGTTAGTTGAAAATTTTAACATTCCATTTCTTTGTTTCTCATTTCTAATCTAACTGCCTTTCTATTATAACAACAGGAACTCCATGACTAGCCAAGAGGTTGTGAACTTTGTTCGAGAGCGTCTTGGCAAGAAAAGCTTGTCAGAAATCTGTGAAGATGTAAGCTAAAGCTATGATGTGCATTGATCAGTTGACTTAATTCCTTTTTTTTGTCGATTTTTCTTCTAGCTCTTCAATGACTGCCTCTCACCTAACACAGATGGAGATGGAACTGGCTGTGACAATATGACTTGTGTTATTGTCCAGTTTTGTGATATAAAACCTCTAGATTCACAAAAGGACATGGAAGATTCTGATGGAGAGCAAGACAAAGCAGAGTATCAGCCATCAATTGTCGACGTCGTCAAAGCTCATTATAAGCGTGGAGAGGGTTCATCACCAGAAAGATCAGAAACTGGACCATCACAGAAACGTGTCAAAACTGAGTGAAAATCGTTTTTGAATGATAAGGGTTCTCGATTCTTCAAACTTCCTCTATGGTAGACCTCATTCTACTGTCAACCATTCCTTTCCCCCTTTGCTTCTTGTCTACTTTTTCAATTTCTTAACCATGAACGCTCTCGACCGATGTATCTAGCTCCGATTCATGTTCATCTCACTGATCGCTGTTAGAAACATCTGTTGACTTTGTAAATTATTGATTAATCGACTCTGTCGAACTTGTGCTCATCGAGTATTTTACATCACCATGTCAGAACTCTTCGAGATTAATCTTTTCTCTCTTCTTCTTTCTTTCTCTCTCTCTCCCTCTCTCTTTGTTTCATTTTTCTTAGTCCTAAAACTTTAGGACGCTCCTAGAAATGGCCCCGAATTTTTAAATTTTATTTTTTACATCAAAGTGCTGACTCTAAACTTTTATCAGCTCAAAATCTCAATGGAAGTTCTAATGTTAATTTGAACCAGCATTGTCTCTCTCATGCATGCTGGGATATTTTCACGCGTAATCAGTTGTATAACAATTGAATCGCTGCTGGTTCAATATCAAAATGAACCTTGGATGTCGGACAAAATTTTCAATTGGTCATTGTAATTGTCGCTTAGAATTTAATTTGTTCCATCTTATTGATTGCCTAGTTTTATTCTTGAGTTCTGCATTCGTTTTTCGTTGCAGAACCTTCTTCGCACCGCACTTAATTTAGTGTGTGATTAACAAATTGATCTTTTTTCATTTTCGT
Organism: Brevipalpus yothersi; assembly: GCA_003956705.1. Lineage (NCBI taxonomy): Eukaryota > Metazoa > Arthropoda > Arachnida > Trombidiformes > Tenuipalpidae > Brevipalpus > Brevipalpus yothersi. The sequence goes on along the minus strand of QZCP01000690.1, from coordinate 134,042 downwards.
CGTCTTTCTTTCATTCGCCTCCGTTCGAAAGTATTGTGTTCGAAAATTTCAAGGCGTTCCAAAGCAATTCTTCTTGTGGCCACTCGAATGAAGGATGAACAATAAAAGGAAATAGTTACAATTTAAAATGACAATTTCAAATACTGGGCAAAGCTCAAGATACATATATTTTGATTATCTTTAATCAGTTTTTCCTCTCATGAATGACAGAAAGTATCTATCATATCATAGTAAGTAAGAAGCAGTACCTTGTTCTCGATTCCAGAGATCACAGTTCATCTTCAATAGCCAATCTCTATCCTATCAGGTGATTGATGGCACTGCTTCATCTTTTTGAGCTACAGCTGTACGGTATATCTGGAGTCTTGGAATATTTTCCGAAGTAGTTTCATTGGATCACAAATTCATTTTACACTCCCCACTCATAACATACATGACCTTTTTCTCTAGATTTCTGAAATCTTGTACCAGCACATGCTCTCGGAATTCGTGATTCCCTGCAGTAAATCAAGAGACTATTTTGACAATTGTGAGTTTACCAGCACTCAAATCACCAATTATCAACAAAATATCTGATTTTAAGACCTACCCTGATAATTAGTTCACTTTTCTGGTCATGAATGAAGTTGAAAGTTGGCTGATAGTGAAGACTGTAGATTTAAGGAGACAAAAAACTGAGCACTTAAGCTTCAAAATTGAAATAAATTGTGTCGAGAATTTTCTTGATTTTTGTTCAAATACGACATTTGATTCTCGAAAAATCTACACTTATATTTGAGATGGCTATAATCTCTGAATGCAAACCCTCTAATGGTCACAATATCGAGGTTCCTCACATTATCTCGGTGAAACTCAAATTCAGATTGTGTACTGGGGAATTTTCCTCTGGCTTTCATTTGATCATGTGAAGGTAATTTTCTCCTCCAGTTTCCAGCTGATTTTCAGGAGGTCTCTAACAACATGTATTGTTAGACACACTTCAGCTATAATCGTATTTGCAGAGAGAGTTTCTTGAGTTTGACAATTGCATAACTATCTGAGTAGGCATTTTCAGTATGTTCCGATCTATTTGCTCCTCTGCTTGACCCTCCATGCGTGCTGATACCGATTGTAAAAGAACTTATGCATAGCTATATGAGGCAAGAGAGAGAGAGAGAGAGAGAGAGAGAGAGAGAGAGAGAGAGAGAGAGAGAGAGAGAGGGGAGAAAGAATCGTTTCAGCAGTAATGAGTGACCGCTAATTATCAACACCTATTTCTCCTCTCTCTCTCTCTCTCTCTCTCTCCTTCCTCCTTCAGCTATCAAGAAAAATATACAGCACTTTATCGGTCCTCTCCAGTGCTGACTTGATGTCGAGTTTAGTTGTTGATTCGATGATCGGATCCCCACATAATTATTTTGTCATGAAAAAGGGCCACTCAAAGCGATATGAAAGGAGAAAGACTATGACTCGCTTCATCGAAAAAAAAATTTCTTCCTGCATCGAAAGCAACAGTCATCCTTCGTTTGTTACTCGAAAGATGTGATTATTAAAAAACAGTTAGAAACAAAAATCGGTAGCTATTGCTCAAGAGGTACTCGTAAAAAGATGATTCTCCAGTTCAAGATCTAATTTGCAAGGCATTTAGCGAAGTTGAAATTATTGAATAAAGGTCCCTCTATTCAGGCCATGATCAACATGCTACAAATATTTTAACCCTGTGATCAGCTTAATTTTCTCTCTTGATTAGATAATTATTTGCACCAGAAAAGTGGTGTCCTTGGATACACGAGTCCCTGGAAGCCATGATATCGATGAAACTCGCCTCTTCTTGAGCCTTAAATTAATGTAATAAAACAGGTTGGCAAGCCCTTGATGATCACATGATGACAAAAGTATTCAATCTGATTATCATTATTTTATAAAATAATTTGATTTGACAATTTTCTGATAAATTTTCTTCCCCAATTTCAAGTCTCTCTCACTCTCTCCTTATTGGCTTCCGCATTTTGGCGTAAATTGAATTTCACAATCTATCACATGCTACTTCCTCCCAGTTAAAAATTTTTCCCGATCAAAAGTTTTTCCTCCACAATATTGCCATTGAAATGATTCAACTGTAAATATATCATCATCGCCTAAGTTTTCCTCCAAGCAAACAGGTTCGCCCATAAAAAGTACCCAGTAATAAGTTTACCTGAACAGAGGAAAATTGAAAAAGATTAATTAAGATGATTCTTTTTCTCTCAACATTTTTTTTTTTCGGTAGCCGGTCACTTTCCATTTGATCGTCGAGGTGGTGAAAGTGACCTCATTAAACAACCGGTTCCACGGGTTCAAGATAGGGAAGATAAGTGTACCGAAATAGGTTGTCTTGGATAAGTTGGCCTAAAAAGCAGCTCAAAAGAAATGGATCCTGGATGAATAATGCTTATATACACACACTCATATATATATATGAGAGTAAGCCGAGTGTATGTGTATGTGTGTATGTGTGTATGTGTACTTATCAAGTGCAAAGTAATCGATGAAAGCATGAAATCAAAATGAAGACGATTTCACGAATGCGAGTGTTCTGTATGTATGTGCATGATAGGAAAGTCAAATTCGAAAATCAGTCAACCATTGAGAACAATACAAGAAAGCGAACATAAAGTACCGATCAACGACATCGCTTTCATCATCATAATCATTATTATTGTCATTATTTGACTTGAAATTGGCGAGTGACGATACTTTGCCATCCCATTCTGTCAGATTCGTCATGATCACCGAGCGGGCTTTTCCTGTAAGAGAGAGAGAGAGAGAGAGAGAGAGAGAGAGAGAGAGAGAGAGAGAGAGAGAGAGAGAAATTTTTTTGGGAAAAATTTTTTCTCTCTCCTCTCAATGTCATATTTTATTGGAAAAAGTTGACTAATCTTTTCTCTACAATTAGTGAGTTCTTAAACGCGTGTGTATGTATGTGAGGACAAAAAATGTCAGTCAATGATAACAAGTGATTCAAGTAACATCCAAAACACAGTTGAACACAACAAGAGAGAGAGAGAGAGAGAGAGAGAGAGAGAGAGAGAGAGAGAAAAACACTTAAGGAATCAAGTTTACCTGGAAAATACTGTTTATAGTTTTTCGAAGCCTCAAGATGAATATTTCTTGTCCAACTGACTGAAACGTAACGTTCCAGGCTAATTACTTGTCTTCGCATTCTTTTCCCTCCCCTCAGCCTCCTCTCTCTCTCTCTCTCTCTTTCTCTCTTGTGAGCCTCCTCCTCCTGTTTACTGTTGGGAGAGATGGAAGAGAGAAGAAAAAAATCTTTCATCCCTCCTTCCACGTCAATATGAATGGAGAGAATAAAAAATCATTCATAAGTTGTTTTCATTGATATCAGCTTCTCACCTGTTCATCATCAGTCTGATGGAACCTCTGCAAGCATCCACATTAACGTCAAATGAATTCCGTTGGAGAGAGGAAGCGAGAGACAATTGATCAGAGTATTGTCAGTGTAAATAACTCCGTTAATCATCTGGTGAACAGTAACAACAAACTTTTATGTACTGAAAAGTTGTCCTCATTCATGAGTACTTTGAATTGAGAATTAATAGTTTTCTTCTAAAGTAATGCGATTTGTTCTCTCTCTCTTTTTTTGACTAATATTTCGCAATAAATTTTAACCCACCAAACTGTGCGTGATCATACTACGAACCTTTCGCGACGATTGCAAAAAGTATTTGTGCTCATTTAACAATCGGATTATGTTCTGTCAACAAGTGTCAATGAGTCCCAGCTTTATTTGATATCCACTTGATCCATCTTTTCAGCATCTTCCATCATCTTCACAAATTGTTCACATAATTTGGAAACTATTCTATTTTATTTTATTTTATTTCACATTTTTTCTTGTCATCTTTCTCATATTGAATTGAACAAAGTTTCGACCATCCAAAGATAAAAATGCTTTCTCCTACCGAACTAGATGTGGAATCAATGTCCCAATTCATTTCCGATTGGCCATCAGGTCCATTGGATGAAGCACGCTCTCGGGCATCATTTGATTGGAAACAGATGAAATTAATTTTGGACGGTGATAGTGTGGTCGAATTTAAGCATCGTGTATGGTCAACTCTCAAGCAAGATCCTCTGTTCACCAGAACACCATGGGAAGAATTGAGTCGTGAAGAGGAACGTAAAATAACATTCCAAAGGCTCAAAAGATTAGCTGAATTCAGGTTTGCAACTGAAGATGAATATCTGTCTCAACCTCATCAGATACCAGCATTTGTACAAGCTTTAGGACAATTTTCTTGGTCTCTGATGGTCAAGAGAGTATTAAGTTATGAATATTTCATCGTTTCAGCCAAAACAGACAATTCAGATCGAGAAAGTAATCTCATCCAGGACATTTGTGACTTCAATGCTCTCGGCGCTATCAGTATAACCGAACTTGCCCACGGTTCCAATACAAAAGAATTGCGTACCACAGCTACTTTTGATCCAAATACTCAAGAATTCATATTGAATACACCAAGCTTAGAGGCAACCAAAGTGTGGTCTGGTGTCTTAGGACAATCGGCAACTCATGTGGTTGTTTTTGCTCAACTCTACACACCAGACGGCCAGTGTCATGGTTTACATTCATTTATGGTTCCTGTCCGGGATCCTCGAACTTTGCTACCATTCAAAAATATTGTAATCGGTGATATGGGTGGTAAAATCGGATTAAATGGACTGGACAATGGTTTCATGAATTTTAATCAATATCGAATTCCCAAGAAAGCTTTGATGAACAAGAATTCCGATGTGACTGCTGACGGCAAATATTTGTCAAAAGTTAAAGATGAATCAAAACGATTCGGTATCACTCTGGGAGTCCTATCTGCGGGAAGAATTTTCATCATAATGTTCAGTTTAAGTAATATACAATCAGCACTCACAATAGCTGTACGATATTCAGCATTGAGACGACAATTTGGACCAAGCAATAATGGTGCTGAATGGCCGGTGATTGAATATCAGACTCAACAATGGCGTCTGTTGCCATATGTGGCCGTATCATATGTTATGCAAAATTTTTTCGGTTCACTTTTCTTAGATTATGTGGACTTTTTCGTTAGTGCATTCAATGCGATCACCGATCAAGTGTTGGACATGGGTTCCGAGATACATTCCCTATCATCATGCGGAAAAGCGGTTGCAACATGGCTTGCTCGAGATGCTATCCAGGAATGTCGAGAATGCTGTGGAGGTCATGGATACTTGAAGGCGGCAAGATTTGGTGAACTTCGAAATGACCATGACGCCAATAATACTTATGAAGGGGACAATAATGTTTTATTACAACAAACAAGCAACTATTTGTTGAAATTTTATCATGATAAATTAGAGAACAATCGAAAGATTCAATCGTACTTTGAATCTGTTAACTATCTAGATTCAATGGATTCCATTCTATCAACTCAACAGACTGATGAGCTGGACACAATGGAACGAGTCATGAATGCTTATCAATTCTTAGTCTCCTATCTATTAAGGGAAGGTCATCGAAAAATGATGAAACTAAATGATCAATTCAAGGATATGTTCATCTCCAAAAGCAATGCCCAAGTCTATTATCTTCGCACATTATCAATAGCATTTTTTGAATGTGAAGCTCTCACACGATTCGCACGATTCTGTAAGGAATTCCAAATGCCTTCCGAGAATAAGATTGTTCTCGAACGTCTTGGCCTGTTGTATGGATTGTGGTCTCTGGAGAAACATTTTGCCATTCTCCTGAATGTTGGCTACTTCACGGAGCCAATTGGAAAGTTAACCAGTCTTCAGAACACTATTCTTCGACTCTGCTCCGAATTGAAAGATGACAGTGTTGCATTGATCGATTCATTTGCTCCACCGGATCATATTTTAAATTCTTCTCTAGGATATTCTGATGGTCGACTATATGAGAATATATTCGATGCTCTCACCCACAGTAAGGGAGCTTTCGAACGGCCTGAATGGTATAAGGAATTCACTGAAAAAGCTATGGTAGATTCTGTAGTAGCAAAATTTAAGTCAAAGCTTTGATCTTTAACCCCCCAGCATTTTGATTAAAGCTATTTTTGTATAAATCACCTAAACATTGATTTTTTAACCTCAATAAATCAGATCAAATTTGTTCAATTTTCTCCGCTCAACTGTACTCAAAATGAAGTTAATTTTAAGTTTCTACATCTTTGAGCTTGAATCTTACAATTTTGAATTTTCAGTTAGCTTGTTTTGAAGCTCGATCCCTCAGGTATTTCTGACATATCGTACAGGATTGGCATTCATGGGGAGTGTTTGAAAATTCTGGTGTAAGTTTGGTCTCACGCTTTTATTTATGATAGAAAGACTAAACATGCACGAGAATTGAATCATTTTCCCGATTACAAGATTCTTCTCTATCTTTATGAACTTTCACCGAGTCGTTTAGCTGATGATTCATGCTAGAACTTCTTGCTGGATCAGAATAATTATACCGAAAAATTATAGTTATTCTCGATTTATCAATAAGAATTCAAAATTCAAAATAATTCTTGTGTCAAGGCCATGAACTGTCATGGGTCATCAGTATCACACACCTTGGCACGTTTCAGTAGGTTTTAATTGGAATTCTCAATCGGAAAGATCACTTTTCCTGGTCATATTATCAGGCTCTCTCTTTCTCCCTTTCATTGTTTCATAAAAAGCTCCGATCGAAATTATTAATTAATGTTTGGCCCTGAAAATCTAATTTTCTCACAACTGACCAGCTTTTGACTGACTTTCAGGGAATCTCTGTGATGCACTCCAGTGGTCACAATCGTAATGTAAAATGAGAAAGTTTCTCATTTTGGACATTTGCATAACTATCTGTAAAAGCATTCTCACAATTCTTAAATTAAGAATCTTAATATCATGTTTAGATCTATTTAATCCTTCAAGCGTGCTGACACCAAGTGAGAAGGAAAATGGTTCCAACAATGTCATTAGCGTTGACCGCTAACTATAAACACCTATTTCCTCCCCCAATCAATTCTCTTTTTCTCTCTCTCTCTCTCTTTCTCTCTCTCTCTCTCTCTCTCTCTCTCTCTCTCTCTCTCTCTC
>QZCP01000690.1:83690-126337 GCA_003956705.1 Brevipalpus yothersi | reverse complement strand
TCTCTCTCTCTCTCTCTCTCTCTCTCTCTCTCTCTCTCTCTCTCTCTCTCTCTCTCTCTCTCTCTCTCTCTCTCTCTCTCTCTCTCTCTCTCTCTCTCTCTCTCTCTCTTTCTCTCTCTGCCACCGCAAGATTTACTAACGGTATATTTTTCATCATAGCGAACTCAACTTTCATTTATCGATTGGCTTCAGTTGTGGCTTGGTGTCGAGTTATCTCGAGTTCAATAAGCTCTGTGAAAAATTGTCCAAAATGAAATTTCTGGTGAGTTTCTACACTTCTGTACTTTATTCAACAAGAATTCTAGAGTTTTAATTGATTTTCTGAATTCTGGTTCTTTTTCCCAGTTTGTTTTGGTGGTTTTATACTCGATGGTTTCTCTATCAAGGGCTATTTTCGGATGGGGTTATTATTACCCAGGGTGAGTGTTCCATCAATTATGATCAATTATTCATCCACTGAAATTTCCATCATTCCATTGTCCTTCTATACATTGAAGATTTCAGGAAGTTAGGATATTCAGTCCTCCTAAATAAATTCTTAATTTCGATTCTGACTATCTTTCAAATTCAGAACAATATATCCACGGCATGTTCCATACTACTATCCATACTATTATGGATACCCCTATTACTATGGTCGTTACGGTATTTATGGACGTTAGAATCATGACGAAACCCATATGTAAGCTCTAAATTATTGTTGTTCGACTTCACTTGTTATTGGAATCCGTTTGTTATACCTCATCTGATCCTTGAAATACGATAAAAATGTTTCTTCAAGCAGAAATTTTTTTCTTTATGATTCTTGAAAAAATATTCAGAAATACCACTGCTTGCCTCTGAATAAGAATCCATTCCTGTATAAACCCACATTTTTCCCGGAATCAATGTATAAATAAAAAATTTATAAACATTTCAGAGATTGTCTGCATTTTCTTTGTATTTTATCAACTGACATTATCCTCCCTCTAGATAAAATATAGTCAGCATCGGTATTTTCATTCTCGAATTTTTTAGCAAAATAGTTCTTGAACAATTCAAAAGATTAGTTAGTTACACAAATATATCAATTCGAAGAGCTATTTGACTAGTTCTCACAAGCTGATCAAATATTTTCCCATTCAATCACGCTAAATTGACAGAATTTAATGTAAGGGATGTGTTTGAATATAGATATATTGTAACGATATTCCACTGATTTCCGATAGTGTTCAGGGATTTCTAACGCACAAACAAGTCTTTTCAATGGCTAAAACTCTAGTTCCGTTCTATCCAATACACCGTACTTAATTCGAAAAGAGTTACAATGTCTATTGTGATCGAGAAAAGAGGAAGGAGAATAAAAAAAAAGAAAGCTTTGACACTGAACTATCAAGCTTTTATTTTAAAACTATTCATTTATCTGCAAACGGAAACAAAATCTGACATCTCTCTTTCCCTCTTCGTTTTTCCATATTGTCATCCATCCAATGGTATTTATGAGCACTGGAATTCTTTGCCATTTCCTTTCTCAGGACGCTTCTCAGTTTCCTTTATTTTTTCACCATTGGGCTTGGAACACCAACACATACCGGTGGAACCGCTGCATTGTTTCTTGGAGAATGTGCCATCACTTTCACAACGAGGTGTGTGATGTCCAATTGCTGTATAATTGAGACAATAATGAAAAAAGTTTAATAAAGATTTCCATCAATCTGTTATACACAGAGGAAAGGAGAGATCAATCTCAACTTACATCCGGATCGACTTTTCTTTTCAGCTTCATGTCGAGCCATCACACAGTCACAAGATTTGGTTGTTGGGGAAGGTCCTTTCATGAGATCACCAGTTTTGGGATGCCAACATTGGCACATCTTTTTTCCACCTTCTGTGAAACAATGGAGAGGCTTGTATTCTCCATTGGAATCACATTCGGGAATTAATTTTGGGGCATCTTTTCTTCTTTCTCCAAGACCTTTTTGCTTTTGGCATTTGCTACCTTCAACTGAAAGTAGAACATTTAGTGGTTAGATTCACCCTTATATAGCCAACATCTTCTGATTGATGAACACATGGGAGATTTTATAATGTTTAAAGATTCAGAATCATTCAGAGTTTCTGGACATCTTTCATCCTAGATTTTCCACTCTTTGACAGGTATCAGAGCTGTGGGTCAAGAGTGACAAAGTTGCACTCTACGCTCTAAAAAGGAGCGGGAAAATTACTGAATCAAACAGAGTTCAGATATCAAAATCTTCCTCATCCAATATTTCTAAAAGATTGTTTTACTAGATCATCGCTACAAGTTCAATTGGAATCGAAAATGACTTACCTGCAGCAGCAGCGGCATTACTTAATTCGATGAAAGATAAGGTGACGACGATTAAAACGATGATGAACTTCATTATTCACAGATCAGACTTGAAGATGTAGAATACTTTTCAAATTGTGAAACACTTATGGTGGAATGCACTTCTACTCAAGGAAAGAAACTTTTCTCTTCTGTCTTGATCTTATATTCTCGAGATGATTCAGAAAGTGTAATCACTTTTAATCTCTCTCTCTCTCTCTCTCTCTCTCTCTCTCTCTTTCTTTCTTTCTTTCTTTCTTTCTCTTATCGGGATCTCTCGAGCGTTTCTCTAGAAGTCTTTCTCTCTCTGATCACTATTATCAGCTTCTCTTGAAACGCTTTCAATTGCAAGTGTAATCGTTCTACTTCGAGGCTATATTAGGTTACTTGTTGACGGTGCTTTACACTGTGATTTCATTCGCTTCATCCCAATTATTTCTCAGAGAATTTCAGAAGCAAATCATAGAGAGAGACTCTCCACCTTCTTCTATGCAACGTTCGATGTTGAGCATTTCTCAGCTTTCACAGAGAAATCTAGCTTTATCTTCTCGCTTCCTGTGTTATCTGTTATTTGCCTCCGATTTTTGTTGTTGATTGTCTCAGATGGCTCAATCGAAAATCGATCTCTGGCTCATTGATGTACACAAGCTGCTCGGAAACACTTGAGACATCTCTAACTAGAGTATGATGACGTGAATTTCAAGTGTCGGAATGATACGAGTCTTGGGAAAAGAACCATGTCCTATCATAAGTGGAATTCTAATTCTAATTAGTTTCGTAACTAACACCCTGAATGGGCACTGACAATGCCTACTTGGTTAGTTCAATTCACATTCAGAAATTTTTGTAACAAATTTTCTTTCCCTACAACTATCAAACAGTTTAATAATATTCTGCTTAAGCCAAATCAGAAACGGAGGCAAAGTCAAAAAAGTGTACCCCTGGGTTGAAATGGATCAGAACCTACCTCGGAAAAAATTCGTTTAGGGCATGAGATTTATTTAAGACGTTCCTCACTCCAATATCTAAATATCTAAATTTATAATCAACTCACCGTGAATTTAATGTAGAAGCAATACTGTAGAAATATTTATAAACTCTGTAATAATTCTTCTGAAGAAAAATTTATTGAATCAACAAGTTGTCAGTAGCACATGTCTAATTTTCCATGTTTTTAAATTAACAAAGATTGCACGATTCTGATCATCAATCTCGGAGACAGTAATGGGTAGCATTACTATTCATAGCAGTATCAGATTTTGCTCAAAATATCAAATTACTGGGCCCAGTTGATGTATCAAAGTCTCCAATTTTTCTACTCGAGTATTACACACATGTGATATTGGTTGGCAATTCTAACTCTCTGAGATGGGCGTTCAATGTCCGCATAAGAGGATAAGGCGAACTACAGCAAAGAGCTGAAAAATCATCTAAATCAAGAGCCCAAACCATGGCACCCAGTAAATTCATCTGTTTGATATATTGTGATTTTCTTCTCAGAGTTTCAGGATCATCATAGCCAACCCATTGATCGTTATGATGAGCGAAAGCTGCTCCACTTTCATCTCTTTCCACTATCCAACCATTTCTTCGAACATTATCACATATTTCATAATAAGATAGATAACCTCTTTCCCGGGTAAATTGGCCCGGTTCACCACCGCCAATGGCAGACATACCGAAACCCTTGTCAGGGTGGCTATCAGCTGGACCAGTAAGTGTAAAAGATCGACCATACAAAGGAAGGCCCAAAACCAATTTTCTCGAAGGCATTCCGCGACTGATCCAATAATGAATTGTGAAATTTATGTTCAAATATTGATCAGACAAATCGAATGACCATGATTTGGGTCGAGCATAGAGGGGTGCATGATGAGATGCAAATTTTTCCCACTGTCCATGGTAATCATAGGCCATCACATTGACAAAATCCAAATTTTTGGCCAAAGATTTGACATGATATCCGGCATCAACAATCGGATAGCTTGGTGATACAGCGGCGGTCACCAAAAGTCCATGAGGTCGAAAAGCTAACTTAATTTCTTTAACAAACTCTGCGAACGCATATTTATCACTTTCAGGGCCTTTGATACACTCAGCTTGCCAGCATTTCGGATATTCCCAATCAATATCTAAGCCATCGAAATTCAATTTTCTCAACAATTGCAGAGCATGATCGATAAATTTTTTTCGCGCCATCGGCGAATTAACTAATCGTGAATACTTGTCGCCAGCTGAATCAACCCAACCGCCTATGGATAGTAGCACTTTGAGGATAGGATTTTTCTGTTTCAATTTGACGATTCTTTTCAAAAATTGTCTTCCCACATCTATCCAGCGATCGTGTAGCTTAATTGTGAGAGTATCTTCATCCAAAACGACAAACGCATAATTGATATGGGTACAATAGTCAACATTAACATTTTCAGGAATAAAACTAATTTTCGATCGATTACTGGCCCAATTGGTGAAGTAACACACAACTACATATTTACTTTCATAGCTGTACTCATGTAGATGAGTTTGTTTGGAGCCGTTCTTCAGGTGTACATGTACATCTTGGAAAAGAGTTGTCGGTGTCAATGTTGAAGCTTTTTTCTTTACATCAGGTGAAGATATATCAATGGAAGATGCACTTTTTGAGCTATAAATTGAAGCCTGACTTGCATTGGGACACTGAGATTCATCTCGTATCCAGTCACATATATTATTTTTTTGATCATAAAATGCACCTTTTTCACACTGGAAGGTGCTGATAACCCCACCGTTTTGGCAATAAAAAAATTTGCTACAGTCGTATATATCCTGAACAAAGCCATCGTCAACTGAACAATTTTGTGAGTGACTAGAGATGATGAGTCGAAAAATAACGGTAAAAATTATTGATGAGATGCACAGAAAAGTCATCATGAGTACTGCTTTGCGAACCTGATAGGAGGGATAAAAAGTGGAATATTTTAGGTATAAATGTTTAAAATGCCAAAATTCTGGATCGTAATGATTTCATCGTCCTCTAGTTAATTAAAGTATCTGATGATTTTTTTCTACCATGAGCATTCCACAGGAATTATTCATTCAATCAGATATGTGAACACATTCACCAAAAAGTCACGAACTCACATGAAATACATACCTTGGTTGCTTGAAGCATGTTCATGTTGATAACGAGCACGATATGTTAATTGATGTCCACAAAAATTAGAGAAATAAAAAAATTCAAATTCTGGTAACTTGTTACTGCTTCTATCAATTCTTGTGGTCTCAAAAATTTGTACCATTTTCTCTCTCAAATTGAAATCTACCATTTGATAATGGCTCATGTTCATTTCTATTCCGCCAAGTGAATCATAATTTTTAACCATAAAGTGAAAAGTTCACATTCATCCCAATTATGTCTCATAGTGCTTGATAAGCATCAATTTAAAGGCACCGCCTCGAGATTTCAATTCACTAGATTTTAGAACATCCGCCAATCACACATACATTTATGACAATGATATTAGCGTAACAGTTAGCGATGAATTTCATGTCAAAAATTTTTCCATTCCACAGATTTTTTCTCTACCTTTATTATTAATTTTTAATCAGATGAGAGGAGAGAAGAAAAAAATTCATCCAAAATTCAGCGATTAGATAGGCCCTAACACGCCATCATAAGACACATACACTCACACAGGCTAATGATAGAGTTAGAAATGACAAGTTTTATTTCACAGTCGGATAACTTGGTTTCAGTTAATTTTGAAAAGAATGAGAGATGATAGTGTTTACATGACGATTTTTTGAAGGGGGGTTGAAAAAATTGTTGTTGTACATGTAGTGAGTATAAATATTCAGTTTTGGAAAGTAGTGATGCATGTATATATATTTATGTATATATTTGCTCGTTCAAGCCGCTTATTCAGCACAGTCGCTGACATTTTACAACACAATATCAATGGATAGGAATTATCGTTAAATTGTTCTTGGGGTTTTTGTGAGAAAAGAAATGAAACTTATCGTAATGAACTTATCACAAGATGGAAGGGAGAGAAGGTCATTTCTGATTAGAAAAATGAAGTGATGAAAATAAATAATCTGACCAATACAAGCTCTCTCTCTGTCTCTTTTTCTGAAATTCATCTGTTTTCAATTTGTTCTGACTATTGAGCTTTCTTTCCACCTTGCGAGTTGAGAGATTTTCATATGAAAACAAAACTATGACAATTTTTCAGAATTATAAAATTTTCCACCATGAATTGAGCATATTTCCAGAATTTCCAGTAACGATACCTTTCTCATTTTTACACCAAAAAACCCCAAACCAGTGTATTGATGTGAGTGGAATAATGAACATTTGAAAAGAAAAACCGAGCACAATATCATGTTCAGCTTTTTTTCCAAAGAGAAGTGAGAAAAAAAGGTATCTCCAAACACTTTTCGTGCTTACAGAGGCTTGAAGCAATTTGGACAGAATTTCGCTTGTTTGTATGAGTCTTTTTCCTCATCGATCATCACTCATCTTTGATGGTGGTGTTGGTGGTGGTGGTGTTAATACATCATCATAATCGGCTAATCACCACAAGTCTTGATGGCGCAAGATAGCCAGTAAGCCATGAGTACAGCCACTGTTTCCACAATCGCCAACATCAATGCTGTGCCACCGATAATATACATATTATCACTGACCACACTAGTGACCTGATCCAGACATCCCAATTCGGGCACATATCGACCCTCTCTACAATAGCTATTACTGTCCTTTAGCCCTTTAGCTTGTTCATTGTAACAGCATGATGGCGGAAGACGGGTTACATTGGATTTCAACCAATCATCTAGTCCATGGACACCACAGCATCGAAAATTTCGTTGAATAGTATCGAAAACCCAATTTTGGGCATCTTCCTGGTTGTCCGGATTGTATTCTTTGGCCCATTTTTCCATTTGATCACGCAACATATTATTCATCTGAGATCCAGAATCAGCACGACTGACAATAAATGCGGCCAGTGTTAGTTCACCGAGTAGAAAAAAGAACACTATCACAGCAAATGAGATCAGCATACAATGACTTTCGGCCATAGCTCCATATGAGCCGAGTATTGAGATGATGAACAGAATACATCCGATAATTATCAGCACAATTGCGGCCGCCTCGGTAAGATTAAGATGTCTACCAAAATCGGATGGGAAAAATTGTCTATGATAATTGACAGCAAATCCTATCAGTCCCAGAGAAAGTGTGACAATGATCAAATTTGTGAATGCAAAACAAAATTTGGCCTTTCTCACACTACCCATGGTCAACACTCACAGGTCTATTGAACTGGCTCACACACACACAATTATTGGCCAAATATTTGTACTTATTGATAAGAGAGATGAAAAACTATCAACTATTGATGATGTGCCCGTGATAATATTTTTGAAACGAAGATTTTTCAACACATACAACACACACAAAAGTCGATTCAACCGAATTCAGTCCACACTGGGTGTTGACCCCAAGCAAATCAAAGGAAGACTAGAGAGAGAGAGTTCAATGTGAATATTAATCGGTTGACAGAAGAATTGTTCACTCTCACACTGTACCACCACCCACTTTCACTAGGACCCCCCTTCAAGCTAGAACCATAGACACACCATACACACAGAGAGATTTGAGTTGGCCCAGTTCGATCGATTGTCACCATGGCCACCATAGGCTCTAGAACTTAACCATTGAGATCATTGTTGATTTTTTGGCGCCCATTTCACATATTCACATATTCGATTATGTATCAGCTCACGTTTCGTGTTTAGAACTTTTGCCTGATTCTTTGTGAATTTTTGGCAATATTCTATCTTTTTCGTACACACTCTCGGCTGTGTGTGTGAATGTGTAAATGTGATTGCCATTTCACAATGGTAACTCTTCTCATTAATAAACATCGTCCTTTTCGTTTTGGGTTCCTCATTGGGTGGGGAAAAATTTTTTCCATACAATCGTATTTTGGGACTCTACATGCTTGATGTATTATGTTTTGTTCAAACAAATTGAATGCATAAGGTAAATCTTTGTGTGTAGGGAAATGAGCAAGTCAATGAGATTCTCTTTGCATTGTGATTTTAAGGTACATATACACACAATGAATGGTGTACATACTTGATGACAGTAGCTAAGGTGACTCAAAAAGAATCACATACATGTAACAAGACAGTTTAGAATAGATTCCTTGTGCAAGCATTTGACAAATATGTACCAACATTTTATTTTTCCTTTTTGAGTACCTTATGATCATGTATGTGAACAGGCATATTGATAATTATGGTGAAAGTGTTTCCAATACAATCATCAGTCTCAATCTTTCATAGAGAAGTGGAAAGGGTTGAGAAATTTTTTTCTCAACCTCAGATTCATAATATTTCCCCGCCAAATCCTTTCTCTCTCTCTCTCTCTCTCTCTCTCTCTCTCTCTCTCTCTCTCTCTCTCTCTCTCTCTTTCACACTCACCGAATTGCAATAACAAAATACGCAACGAAACAAAAGAAAACACGAGAAAATTTATTCAAAGCTTGCGTGTCCATATATATACTCTTGAGCATTTATATAGCGATGAAAAAGAATCAAGCGTCATGAACTGAAGTGATCATTCAAACAATTTTTCAAACTTGTCTTTATTCCAATAAGATTCTCAATAATAATAGAAGGAGAGAGAGAGAGAGAGAGAGAGAGAGAGAGAGAGAGAGAGAGAGAGAGAGAGAGAGAGAGAGAGAGAGAGAGAGAGAGTAACACCTTAAGTGGTCAGTAAATAATTGCCTATGATTGAGAAGGGCGAAAGTGAGGTGAATTCCCTCAGTTTAATAACACTCGATATTCCTGTATTTTCACTTTTGCATCAAGATTTTCTCTTGTTCAGTGGAATGAAACGTACAAAAGAGATTTTGTTAGCTTTCTTGAGAATAATGGCATGCAGAAAATTCTGGTCAACACCACGAAATCATCTCTTCAAGGAAGATTGGCGTCACAGTATATAAGTCTAGGGGAACATCATTTTGAGTTGCATTTTCTCGGTGATAACTTTGAGGAAAACTTACTTCATCAGTTGCCAATTTTCTCTCTCTTCCTCTTCCATAATGTCTAAAATTATTGTTGCATTGGTGATCTTCGCATTACTCCACTTGACTTCCGGTAAGTATTCAACTTCTCATTTTCTCTCTAGTTCACTCTCGATTGAACTCTCCATCAATTTTCTCTCTTCGTTAGGTCAAAGAGCCATCAGCAAAACTGATGAATGTAAGAAAAAATTAACAAAAGCTGATGAATGTCTCAAGAAAATAATTTATATCGGAGATTGGAACTTAACTTTGATCAAATCAGATGATGATTTAGGTGCACATTGCAAGTGAGTTGATTTTTAAAATCAAAATATCAGAATCTTCTGAATTTGATCTAATCCGATTTTTTCTTCATCCCTAGACTGACAAAGGAAAAGTTTGCCTGTGTTAAAAATTATCAACGATGCTTGAGTAACTTTCCAAGAGAAGTTTTCAATCTTCTCAATCGAAATGCCCGGAAGATGAACAAAGAACGATGTGAAGATCCAAAGGGTCGAGCAGGTAAGCTTAATCAACTGTGATTAAAACTAGAGTGTCCATCTTACCATGTTGAATCTTCGAAAACAGAATTCCTCAAACACATCCAATGTATGGATGAAAACACAATGGGTGTCAATGTTTGCATGGACAAAGTGGTCAGACTTTTCGAATATCTAGCCAAAAATGTTTCCGGTGATCGTGATGAAATGTTGAGCTCTACTTGCTGTGCGGTTCATCAAGGTCTTGATTGTTTTACCACCAAAGTGAAAAAGGTTTGCAACAAAAAGACCGGAGCTGCAACTGATGTGTATTTCAGTACGAAAGTTAATGAATTGGTTAATGATGTCTTCGAGCTAGCTTGTGCAGATTATTCAACTATGGATGCATGTCAAAAGAAGAAGCCCAAATTGGTGGCTGAATTTACGAAGATCACTGAGCCAGAGTCTAAGATTCCCAGATCCAAAACTTCAGCCTTGATACCTTTGATGAAGGTAATCGAGAAAATTAAACTCGAATAATTTCTCATAAATTTTTCATTCAAAATAAAATAAAATTTTTTGGTCCTAAAACATCAAAATTTTTGATTTATTCAACAACAAAATGTGAGTTATCAAATTTTTGCTAAAAACCATTAAACAATCCAATCAATCGGATATGTTCCTACTATCATCTCAATTTTTGCACTATTCTACAAAATATCATCATCATGCGTGTCGAATGATTCAATGATTAGGCTGGACGCTGGCCATACACACCAAGCTTGGGTAACAAGGTATTGGCACTTGTTATTGGAAATATTTTTTGAAACTTTCTCATCTCACAAGCAAATCTGGCGCGATAAGCGCGGGAGTTTGGCTCATATAATTTTATCTCTCTCTCTCTCTCTCTCTCTCTCTCTCTCTCTCTCTCTCTCTCTCTCTCTCTTTCTTTCTTTCTTTCTTTCTGTCTTTCTTTTTCTCTCTCTTTCGTAGTTACCTGACAGGTGAGGCTCTCTCTCTTTTCCTTCAGGTAGCGCTTCGTACGAAGCATCTATTCAACGTAACGTAACGAACACTGCTCAATCAAGAACAATCTGGGCTTACACACATCTTCGTTACCGTTATCGTTGGTGATCATCTTTTTTTCACTTATTCCGTGGATATTTTCCCGGCTTTTAAGTGGACACCATAATGACTGTCTCATTTGTGGAAGATTTACGACTCAAGGAGCTGGCTCCTGTGAAGCTTCTGTTATTTTTACAATCCGCTGGTGAGTAGAATGCTTCTGAGCTTTTAGTTGACGATAGCTTAGCTAAACTTGTGTCAATTGTCACTTGCTTTGAGATATATTTTCCCGAATTTCCCAAGATATAATTAGTTAATCATCAGCGTGTATTTTTTTAAAAAATTACATTTTCTCAAACTGCATTAAAGATTGTGAGAGTTGACTAATTTTTGGAAAGCAATTTTGTTACATGATGAGAGAGTTACCTGTATAATGTTACCTGGGTTTTGTGTGTAGGTGTTGAATCGTGTTATTCTATATAATTACAATGTTTGATCAGCTTTAACCCTTTCGAAAAGATGATGGAGGAAAATATACTCATGAAAAGCTAGAAGCTAGAAGCGTTCCATCATGTTTCACCATCGTTCTAAATCAGAGAATATTACAATAGTTTCCATTCACAGGTGATATGGCCTTGTATCCATTCTTTACATTGCACATGAAAAGTCTTGGTATCAATTTAACAGAAATCGGTTAGTTTTCAATCTTTATTTACACTTCCAGAATCACTCAAATTTTATTTTATGATATTTCTCATTTTGCAAAAAAAAATTCAATTCCACGGAAAAATCGAACAGGTATACAATATGCAATCAGCCCTGTAGCAACACTGATTGCAACACCGTTATTCGGCCTTTTGGCGGATAGAGTTGGCCATTTAAGACAAATTCTCTCCTTATCTTTGATAATATGTGGGATAATTGGTGCACTTATTGCTACAATTCCAAAAATCACACAAGTACCTGAGTGTGTGTTGAGAGGTGATGAATTGACCACCTCATGTCCATCAACTGGTTCACTGTCAGGAAGATTTCTCAATCTAACTCTACCAGAGTGTCTGAAGAAACGATCGTTAACATCGTCTGAATTCCCACTATCAAGCACCAGAGGATCAGAAAAGACAATAACCACTTCTAGATCGTTGGCACTTCTTTCGTTGATCAACTGTAGAGTCTACTGTAAAACCAATAATAGCCAATTGTGTTTATACTTTGAGTCCGATGGCAATTATTGTTTTACCCTTGAGCCCAATTCATCACATCGAAGTGGAAAGTTTCCATCTTACACCAGTGAACCGCTGACCATTGCTTTGTCACCAGATTCTGATCAACTTTTTATTGCAAAAAATCAAAAGAATGTGGAAGCATCACTGCATACAGTTTCACACAATTCCAAAACTTATCTGGATCTCACATGTCGCAGTAGTGACCGGTGTGATGTTCGTTGTCCTCTCATCAGCCAGAATGCTATTCCCCACCATTACCAGGACACTGTACCAGATCCTGGATCTAAAAGGCTCACTTTTTGGCTCTACCTAGTTCTGAGGGTATCTCTTTTCGTTACGTTGGCCACCGAAATGAGCCTTGTGAAAGCAACAATTCTCACACTAGTTGAAAAGAATAAAACTGAATATGGATATCAGCGAGTGTGGGCATCAATCGCCAATGTATTCATTCCTCCATTGACTGGAATAGCCATGGATAGAGCAAGAGAAGCAGGTCAGTATGATCAATCTTACTGGTTCATTAAGCGAATGTCAATAATCGATTTGAAGGTGAAATTAGTCTCGATATACTGTCTCTCTTTCTCTCTCTCTCTTTCTCTCTCTCTCTCTCTCTCTCTCTCGTTTCGGACAAGGTTAATTCGAATCCAAATTCAGATTCAAATTTGAATTATAATTCAGTGAACGCACGCAATGTCTTCAGGCGATCTGAATATTCACGCGCCACTTTCATATTAACATTCTTGGACATTCCTACTGGAACTGTCCAAGAAAAACGATTGGCTCTAAAAAGTTTGGGAAAGTTTGCGAGTGCCAAAAGAGTTACATTTACGAATCAGGTTTAAACTTTTTTCTTCACTTCAATCAATGATTGAGCTAGTGGTAAGGGAAAAAAGTATGAGAAAAACAAAGTGAATCCGAAAAGTGAGAAGGTGTGTATAAACATCTTCATTGTCTTCCCGAATCGTCTTCCTGATTTCCGGAATTTCACAATATCATTATTATTATTTCAATCTCTGATAGCCACTGGAGAGAGAAAGATGAGTTTTTCGCCATCAATCGCTGATACATCAGCGTGCCCATGAACTCAAGTACCACCACTATACGGTGGTCTGTGTCAAAATGATTTTTGATGATCAAATTAATCACACTTCAGCGAGTGTAGAGTGCTCATCGAGGCAGACTGTCACCACCGCAAATAGAGCAACTTGAAGTACAAATCAAATGTATAACTGTATATATACCGTATATAACCGTTATATATAGATAAAATTTTTGGGGGTGTCGTTTTTGATCAAGTCGAGTGCAGTTATGAGTATCGTTTCGAAAGGTGGCCTTGATATAAGAGGCTTGCGTTCAGATCCACATGACCGGGTTCTCTTTGTGGAGAAGATGTTTTCGCTTCAACGAAATGATCATCATTCGCTTTTCAGTAACTTGTGTGAGTGTATGTCAGTATCAGTTGAGATAGAGAAGAAAATTGAGTTACATTTGAGTTGTGTATGTATGTATGTGTGTATGTATGTGTGTGTATCACACTTTTAAATCTAGATAGTTGGTATATGTGTGTTCATTATGAATACAGGTCTTCGATGTATGGGCTTGTTGCTGGCTGTTGCAATAGAATTAAGTGATGAATGTTCCGGAGAATGACAAAAGCGAAGGTGAGCTGAGCAATTGATTTAATAGACCACGTTTTTGTGTCGCCTGGATGAATATATATTCATGACTGATAAAATGAATTGCTCAAATGAAGAAATGAAGAGCAGACAAGAGAAGAAAAGAGAAAAGAGAGATAAAAAAATGAATGAATGAAGAGGTGAAACTCAACACTTCCGGACTATCTTACCCCTTACTTTCAAAGTCTTCAAGATATACATGCTAGAATATCGTAAACAGTGGTAATTAGATAGCTGTAAGCTTGTACAATATCATCATGAGCATCAAAATTTTCTCCATCGATAAAGTTCTGAGTAAGCTGGAAGAGTATTTCTTATAGATGTACCGTTATTCAGCGTTCACTAGAGTGACTTGAATGAGTTTCATGATGGCCATGATTTTTTTCTTGTTTTTGTCTGACAATTTTCTTGTTAGAAGAATTTCAACCATGCAAAAACTTGATAATTATATCAATTGAGGCTTTTAAAATGAATCAACTTGCAAAAGTAACAGCTGTTGTATCGAATTTCTGAAGGACAAGATATTGAAAAGTTTACAGCTCTAATGATCACTGTGTGTGATTCATGGAAAATTTTTCAATTCAAATTACAAAAACCACAAAATGGTCTCATTAAGACGATTTTCTTTTCACCAGGATAAATTTTCAGCTCAAATTTCGAATCAATTTAGTGAGCTTTGATAGCAAAAAAATATAAACGTTGCAACAAACTCAAATACCTAGCAAATCGAAGTATGATAGAAGAGCCACCATAAATACAAATGTACCCGAAATATCACTCAACATGTACATGTAGGTATAAAATTCTCTGATTAATGTGAGAACGATGATTATCGATTGATTTTATCTGCTAATAATTCAGTGAAACGAGAATACATTAAATAATCAAAGGGTTGAAGTATAACAAAAAAATACAAAAGTACAAAAGGTAATGAATGATAGAGAAAGAGAGGGGCTCAAAGAATGTGATTTAATGAAGTATACAGGTAGAGTTTGACACCTTTATTTAAGTGTAACTCATTATGGAAAGATAATAGTAATTTTAACACTAATAATCTGTTGTAAAGATAGCAACTCAAACGAAAAGAAAGGGGAATATATTGTAAATGGAGAAATGAAAAGAAAATTTCCAAGATATTCTTCATTTCCTTATCGAAGAGGAAGAAGTTATTGCATTAATATAGCAATAAGGGTGAACATTTACTGATTGCAGAATTCGCGCGCCATTTTCTGATGGAGATCTTCGTTTCCGGTTCCATTTCCGTTTCTGGATGAAGTTGTCCCTTAACTTCCAAAGATGACCATTGGTCATGGGAAAGCGTTGCGAGAGAGATGATAAAATAACAAAAATCCAATTTCATATGATGGTCTATAAGGTATCCATTTGCCAAGAGAAACCTTGAAAGCTCAAATTAATAAAAATGAGCGCAGATCTCTGCTTATAATTGGCGGGCAAACTGTGACAATAACGGTAAACGCTCACCCCCTGGCTGTATCATACCTCTCCTACTAGTGTAAAACTCGGAACATTTTCTAGAAATCTCGAGTAGAATTGTTTTCTGAGATTAAAATCTCAAAATTTGATTAGAATAAGAAATATGTAGGCTGAATGAAGAGAAATATCTGAAAGAAAAACTTTCGCTACATCTCTAAACTTACCCTTTCCAGCTTTCTGATTTTATGCTGATAATTTTTAGCAATTTTTTCAAATTAACTCTTAGTCAAAGTAATTGATTAGAAATTCTGTTCACATTTTCAGGATCTGGAGATTTTTTGCCCTGTTTCATCGTCTACTGTTCCTTCAAATTGACCATGGCCTTGGTGACTGTGTTCATCAAACTGGACATCAAGCCACCAGCCACAAATGTGATGAGTAAACTCAGCAAATTAATCAAGAGTAGAGAAGTGGTAATTTTTCTATTTTACGTCACCTTCATCGGCTCAACTTGGGGTTTCATTGAAACTTTCATCGCCCTATTCTTGGAAGAATTGAATGCATCTCGCTTTGCCATGGGACTGTGTTCCACGGTTGCAGCATTATCTGGAATTCCATTCTCAATTTACGCTGGTTTCTTTGAACGTCGTCTGGGACATATTACCATTATAGTGATTGGCCTGATGGTCTACTCTGTTCGTCTACTTGGTTACTCATTTGCCAATAATGCTTACATAGTGTTAGGCTTCGAAGCTTTTGAAGGAATCACCACAACACTGTTGATCATCACCATAACCACTTATGCTTCCTCTTTATCATCAATTGATTTACTGACAACTATGCAGGCCACTTGGGCTGCACTTCATTTTTCGGTTGGTCGAGCTATTGGCTCAGTGATCGGAGGTTTTCTTTTCGATCGTTTCGGTGCTCGAAGAGCTTATCAAATGTGGTCAGTAGCCTGTATTGTGGCCGCTAGTACGTATTTGCTTCTATATTTCACATGTCTTCGATCTGGTAAGGTGAAGAAAATAGAGGAAGAAAAGAAGAAGAAGCCTCCTACTGTCAATGGTGATAATGGTCATTTAAATAGAGAGTAAACAGAAATTACTATCTCATTTTGTTTGTTAATTGATGTTATGTATTGGAGAAAAGAATTTTTATTCATCAAAATTGTCCAGAGATTGATCTGGATATAATTCTTCTGGTTTTTCTTGAGCTTCTCTTGGGACAATTTTGATGTTAACTCTATGTTTCAGCAATATATGGCGGGAATTTCTTTTCATGATCATTTTTCTCAAAAAATACAAAATCATCATTAATTCTGATCATGATGCGAGAACAGTGAAATTAAACGAAAAATACTAGTCATTTGTATCCATGAGTCAAAGTAAGAGCCAAAGAGGAGTAATCACTTTCATTAAGTACTATTCTATTGGTAAGATTAATCCAGAATTTTGGCTCCATGATCGCCTGAACATTGTTTCCACATTCCTTCCCTCAAAATACAATGTATAAACTGTATTTTATATTACACTATGTACTTTGTACTTCCTCTTAACTTTCCTCTTTATTATGCTCTCGAGCGGGCAGCGTTATCCAATGATTCAATTGAAAAAGAATGTTCAGTAATATTTTCTAGTTTCAACAGATCATACATCTTATTCTTGATGCTACAAAGATCACATATTAAATTTTACATTTTTGCTAGCTAACAAAGTGATTTTTAAGCAACATTTTGCATTTTTATGTCCCAGAATCTAAAGTGTCCTCTCCACTTTTTTACCAGATGAACTTTTTCTATAAACCATAATTAAAAAAAAGCATTCCACAAAAATTCCCATTGAATGATCTTTTTTTTAGACTGAGAGACACAGTCAACCATTTAAATAAAATCTAAAATAGCCTTCATTTACACTTCACATGCCACATTATCTCGCTAGCCATTACAAAATTCGCTTATTTTGGCCACATAATCTTGTATCCATGTTGTGTCCACATCTCTTCGTTCTCTGGACAACAGCAACTTTGGGAATCTGAAAGATGAGCCATAACCGATTGGCACGGCTATACTACTACCTATCAAATGATGAGGCTGAATACGAGCCCAATTAGGTAGGAAAAGGCGGCTTCTGTCGGAGCCCGTTTGAATCAAGGGTGGGCCAGGAGGAGGAGGTGGAGGATGAACAGGAGGAGGAAGAGGAGACGGATGTGGATGTGGATGCTGATGTGGTGGGCGAAGATTGTTCGACAGAGGACCATTTGGCCATATGGGAGCCACAGTGGTATAATGACCAACCGAATATGGAATCAATGGACGCCATTGACCAGAATCGATTGATGATACTTTAATTGGATTTCCTGGCGCAAGCTTATGATTCAGTGGCATCGAGTCATCTGTGGTGGTCACACTTGGCGATGGTGTCACTTGACTTTTGGTGGTTCGTCGAGTGATTGGTGGTTGTCGTAGGGAACTAGATGTGGTAGTGCTTGATATTGATGGGGCCTTGGTCATCCTTCGGGTGGTTATACCTCTCGGTATGGAGGTTGTGGAGGTGGTAGTGGTGGTAGTGGTAGATGATGTAGTTGATGGAGACTTAGTGGTCATTTGTCGCGTGGGAACAATTGTTGTTGTTGATGATGATGGGCTAATGATCGGTCGAGAAGTGCTACTTCTTCGGATACCAGTAGAGGAGGAGAGGCTTGGCTTGCGACTGAGTCCACTCTTGAATACCATCGTTTCTTTGATACTGAGAAAGAGAGATTCAAAAATAAATTTTACCGTTGCTCTTTGCTGAGTTGAAGCTTAGGAATTTTGGAAATTCTGGAATTTCCAATCAAACACTCACCTCATTGGCTGTGTTGGACGATGTTGGATAGAAGTAGAATTTCTGCTTGGCAGATGAACAACTTTAGGAACTATCTCTTTACTCGAAACAGTCGAAACTGGTGAACGGAACCATAAATATGTAGGTGGGCCAGTGGTGGTGATATCCGGACTCTCAGATGAATATGAACTTTTTTCGATCAATTCCTTTTTGACAGTGTTATTGTTACTGATCGGCTGATTGAGATCGTATTTTTTCTCATGATGCACAGTCTTCTCATTGAGTAGCTGTATTTTTTCCTTCTTTTCGAACTTGCTTCGAATATTTACTGATGGATCTGTGTACCGATTGTCCAATGTCACCGAATCGATATCAATTCGTGGATTCTTATAGCTAGATAGCCCAACTTGAGCAAGAGCTCTTCTTAGATCGTCCTGTAACAATCTTGGCACCCAGACATCATCTTTTTGTGTGGCTGAAGATTCCAAATGTCCAGCCTTTCGATGAAATTTCTCCTTATTTTCAGTCAATTTCATTCGATCCAAAAAAATTCGAAAATAAACTATCAGAGGTCCTTCACGAAAAGCATAGATTTCGCTTTTAGCCATTGTTTTTCCGATATCGGTTCGATGGAGGGCAGAAGTCAGCTAAATAAAAGAGAATCAATCTAATTAAGTCCTTCGAGTGATTGGAGAGGAACACTCAAAATGAAAAAACTGAAGTTCCCAAAAAAATTCAAGTGGGTGAGATGCATCGTATTTAATGACTTAATCAATAGATGGGCTGCTTTGGTGGTTAATACAAGAATGCCAATTGTAAAGAGAGAGAGAGAGAGAGAGAGAGAGAGAGAGAGAGAGAGAGAGAGAGAGAGAGAGAGAGAGAGAGAGAGAGAGAGAAATACGTTTGATAATAAAGTTCTTTTGAGAACTGATTCCAATTGATAGTGGTTCAAAGAGGGATCGGAAACTTTGGCTAGTTATTGATGGGAAGATTCTGCCAAAATTTTTCCTGTAAATGTAATTAATTCCCGATAACTTCCAAAAGACTTCTGAACAATTCCTCTAATGAATGGATAGTGATTTCATTGACCGTTATATGCTACATCAAATATTCGTGTTGAACATGATTAGCTTTTGGGCTCTCAATTTTAAGGTTACAAGTTGAATATGATTTGTGTAAATTTTGTCCATTCATTCATTCGATAAACTATAGAATATGTTCAAATTATCGTTGATTGTTCAATGAACTTTCTCATCAGCCTCCTTCTCCTCCCTCTCTCTTTCTTTCTTTCTCTCTTTCTTTCTCTTTCTCTCTCTCTCTCTCTCTCTCTCTCTCTCTCTTCAAAATATTCTCTGAATTTGAGGTTGAAGATTCCCTCAATTTTCCTACCTAATCTGTAATCGTTTATCCTACTTATTTCTTCAATAGATTCATAATCACTTGTTGGATTGTTATTTTGTAGCCTTTATATCGCCTCAAGGCGCTATATTGGCCATTCAGGAGGGGGGGAAGAAGATGTAGAGGAGGAGGAGGGCCAAAATTTGGATGCAAAAACCGGATGCTAGCCAATTTTAAGAATACAAGAATAAGCTACACAAGTAATCAGATGGAAAACTCATCATTCTTTCTTTCTTTCTTTCTTTCTTTCTTTTTCTCTCTCTCTCTCTCTCTCTCTCTCTCTCTATTCACTATCAGGTCACGAATACACCCAGGAGCCTCCCTCGCATTCTGCCGCTCTTCTGTTCTTATGTTCACGAACCAGGCATACAACTTCTTCATCCGATCTTCATCTTCATCTTTTATGAGCATGTAAATATATCTCAATCGTAGCGGGTTAATAGTTATACCGCTAATCCATCTTTCGCGTGAACATCTCTTCAACTATTTGAGAACCTTTTATCACTCTTTCTGTGGCTTCAAGCTTGCTGTTGCTCAATCAAATATGTACGGTATATACGTATAACTCTTGCCGTCACCGTTGAGGAATAAGTGGTAAAAGGAAGGGCAATCTTATAAGGGAATGACCTAGTGTGATACTAAACATACTTATACTCAAGCCTGATTGCTTGCTTGCTTGATTTGAGCCAAACCTTGCTGTATATGAATACACTTTGGCCTCTTACACTACAAGATGATCAACAGACAAGCCTCTTACAATTAGCGTTAGCATATATTCGAATTGCTGATTTGACGTTTGTTCGCATAGTTCACAAACAATTATGGGGTTTGGTAGAGATTTGTTTCATGATAAATGTTTTTGATCGAAAAAATAGACCTCAAAGAGTTTAAGATGCTCGAAAATTTTCAACAACATATTCAATGAGTCAAGAGGAACAATATACATTCCATTACCTTCAAAAATTGGTTTTTCAAAGTTTTGATTCATCCGGATTCTCAGATCACTTACCATGGCATTATATCTTTGAGCTTTTTCCACAAAATCGGTTGATGTGGTATTGTATAAGATTGGCTTGAAAGAATCTCCCGAAACTACTTTAAATCGACCACTAATCGGCAAAATTGTTGACTTCCTCAGATTTGTGATTATTCCTACAAGAAAGATTGAAGGCGATCAGCGAAAAGACCCAAAATTCAGCCCATCCAGCGTTCACAATGGAGTGGAAAGAAAAAAAAGTTCAGGCAAAATTTTCCACAACTATTGTTCCCCTGATTGAGGAAGATGATGTCCTCGAAAAATCTCGAAACACCTAAGATAAAGATTTCAAGATGGCCCTATCCCGAAATCATAGGAGGCTTGGCGCACACACTCACACATACATGTACTTACAGACACACAATGCTACATGCAAATCAAGGGTAAACATCTTGATAAACTGACCTAAATACACTGAGATGCCGATGAGAGTGATGAGAGTTGCAAAAACGACAAGAACGATCATCAAGATGACGCAACATGTAGGAGTGCAACAGCGACGAATGAAAGGAGTTGAGCTCAATGAAAAGCTGGATGCTGATCGACATGAGCTCATCACCGGAGGAATGTGATTATATGTGATGATGGATGCTGGATAACTTCGCACACTGGCACATGGTCCATACTCCTCGGCCTGTGGATGAGGAGGAACTTCCAAAATAACGTATGGTGCATTGCACGGTATGGGAGGCAGTTTGGCCTCTCTTCTTTGGCTGGATGAAAAGCATGTTCCATAGGACTCTCGTCGACAGCTCATGAAAGCCGATGGAGAGTACTCCAAGTGGTCGTGCTGGACAGGATGAGGATGAGAATGGGAAGAAGAAGGAGGAGGATGATGAAGAAGATGAGGAGAAAAAAACATTCCGATAAGGTGTCAAAATTTTCGAGTATCACATTTGAGCATTCATTCACTTGAGCATTTCAAATAAAAATGTTTCTTCAAATGTTTGCCAACTTTGATGATCGGAAAAAAATACTGCTCAATTAAAGATTACGGAAATCGTTTCAAGGGTAAGATTGAGCTCTCTTTCGACTGTTCATCTATCTATCTTTTTCTCTCTCTCTATCTATCTCATGTTTTGATTACTCAAATCTGGATCATCACTCACTTGTGTATGAAACTTTCCTGAGAAACAATTTGAAGCATTTTTCTTTCCAATCTTCTCGGTTGATGAGGAACAATTTTAGACAAACTCAGCTGTGTTTGTCATCATCTTGAGCCACCACTCATTTGTTTGCTTGCTCATGGAGCTCTCATTTTTTCTTTTCTCTCTCTCTCTTTCAACCAACACACTTTTAATGGTCATGATGTTACATTATCATTCGATAATAAATTGGGCATATTTATCACAGCACCATTCTATGGTTATATACGATTCTGGCTGTTAATTTTTTCAGACTCTGAGCGCCACTTTGAGGTCAGATTAAAAATATTAATTGGTTATACGAATGGCTCAGCTGTGGTTTTCAAGACTCGTTATTTGATGTCGGAGAATGTTCATGATTCTTACATCAAATTATTCAAATTCTGTCGCTGATCCTGGCAAGAATCAAGGGCTTAGCTGTCAAATGCTCAGAAAATTTATCTACAGCCCAGAGACCCCATAAGAATCGTTAACGGTGATAAGGAATGGTATATATTTTGCCCAGATTAAAGCATATCTGTATCCTTCTCCAAAAGCTTACAATGAAGAAGACAATTAAGCACAGAACCCTTATTCACCCTAAAAATCTTTCCATTAGTATGTCTGAGTAATTGCTCTACTGGTTGCAGAGTTGAGTGATCATGAAAAGAAATGCAATACAATCTGCGGTTATAATGAGATGTGTCTATTCACGAAAACTTATTCCACGTATTGCAAGAATCGAAAAATTTGAATAAGGCAAAATTATGGCCATGATCAAAATTTTTCTTTTGAGCACTCAAAAGTAATTCATAGTGTGAACCACAGAATATTGTCACCTACAATCTGAGAAGGAAATTGATATAACTTACATTTTCCATCACAAATATTCATGTTCTTGGTGAGCACCTAGAATCTGAGCACTTGCACTGGGAATCCAACGAAGATGCTATTGGCACGAGATGCTCCAAAATCATCGGAAAAGTAGACATACACAAAGGTCACTTGAGTAATATATTTAAGAAGAAAAATCTGTTATCATCGATCGCGGTCACTCAACAATCAGTTGGCGAGAATAGAGAACAGAATAGAGAAGATGTATCCAGTTTGCATTCACAAGTTTCGAATGAGAAGAGATGAAGAGAGATGAGGAGAACCTTTTTTTTCGAAGAGGATGCTATTCCTAACCAGTTCCTCTTGACAATGCCACAAACAAGAATGGGAAACAGGTCAGCAAGTTTGCCGCTCTTGGCCCACTTGTTTCTGTGCTAATGTGAGACACCTAATGTTCCGTGTGGGATCATCGCCCTGGCACCTCCGAATTTTCTCTCTGATTGTAAGTAGATGAAAATGGCACAAAATTTGGATAATAATGAGTAAGTGAGCCGAAGAGAGGCAAAGAATGTAATAAAAGAGAGGAAGAGAGAGAGAAAGAGCGGGAGAATGGAACATTATTAATTCAATGAAAATTTTTGGGAAAATTCGATTAGAGCGCCTTTTCAATTAGGCGCGAAAATAGTAACCAATAAGCAACATGTGAACAATCCTTTTAAATGGATGTTTTTCACCTAAATTTTGAGTTTAATTGATCAGTGCAATATTGGGCAATACTTGAGAGTGACTAATTTTATCTAGTCGAATAATAACTCAAAGTATGTGGGTAATGACATAAAAATGTTATGCCTACATGGAAACACAATGTATCTGAAAATAACGGTAAATGATGGATGGAAATGAACTCAATTGGTGTAATAATGAGAGATGCGAGTCTTCGCATTGAACTGATACCACCCATTTTTTGCATAGACTTTCTCGAAGCTCTCTGTTTTCCTTCATGAGAACAAGATCTAATGGTAAAAGATCAAGTGAAGTGTTTGAGATCAATTGAACTGGTCATTCTCATTAATCACCTTCCAGCTTGTCGTTATAAGGGAAATAATCTTGAGGAATCTCTTTTTTTCTTCATTTTTTTCTGTTTGATAATTTTCGCTATTGGCAATAAGTAATCAACGAACTTTAGAAACTTTTTCAAATTCCCTATCTGTCAAAAAAGCGTCTCAATGATAGCAGACTGCTCAAATCGTGTTTAGTGTTGATGAACTTGAGAATCAGAAAACTAGAAAACATTCATTTCAGAATTCATTCATTCACAACAACATTCTCCTGCTCTCACTTCCACATGGTGAGTTGACCTGGTGAAGTGAGAAAAACATGTTCGGACGTCCGAAGTTATTTAATCAACGAACCTACAACTCCCACTCCTGTTCCTACAGCCATCTTTCTCAAGTAAAACGGATCAATCGGACACGCTCTTGAGGGATGAATTACGAAACGGGCCAAATTTTTGATGATATTGAATCTATTCCATAGTCTAGCGAAATCATTCATCCAACGCACAGTGGTGTGAGTATTTCATATCACTCATTCCAACAGATCTGAAAAGAGAGTTCTCTTTCATTCACTCCTTTGTTACTCATCTTCTGTATTGTAGTAATACCGAATTGAAAGGAGAAAATGAATGAATAAGAGAGAGAGAGAGAGAGAGAGAGAGAGAGAGAGAGAGAGAGAGAGAGAGTTAATGAAATGAGGTAACAATGTTGATTATTGTGATTCCCTTAACAGATGAAGTGGAAAAATATTCCCCAGCCCTTGAAAAGGACAATTTTTCAATACATCTCTTGTGCAATCTGTGTGTGTGTACGTCTAATTAACGAGAGGAAAAAAGTTACAATCAATTTGACATCTTAAGACATGATAACATTGAGATTACAAGACAATTGATAGCTTTCAATGATCCGTTGAGTTTCCGTTTTAATCAACTCCGCTCGAAAAAATTTGCAATACATTTTTCACACCAGCCATACACATATATATTTATGTACTTTCACCGTTATTATTACAAAATTGTTGCGAACATGTTGCACATTAGTTGGAACGAACAGCTCCTTCTTCTTCTTCTTCTTCTTCTTCTTCGAACATTTTTTTTAGCTGTCATTTTGGGAAACATAATGTGTCGTCTTGACACATTAGGGCCTACATATAGTCACAAAAATTGATGGTGTAGGGCCAGAAGCCCATCTGTTGTATTGGTATCGATTCGGAACAATGAGAACGGAGGCTGACATCTTCTCTCTCTCTCTCTCTCTCTCTCTCTCTCTCTCTCTCTCTCTCTCTCTCTCTCTCTCTCTCTCTCTCTCTTTTAATCGACTTGCGCCTCAGTGCGAAACCAATTTGAAGCACCCGAATGCTTTGACCTGAGCGCTCAGTCAGGAGGTGCTTGCGGGATCAATTTCAATTGGAAAAAAAAGACTTGTTCGTTCGAGCTCAAACCTACGCTCGATTTGGTTCACAAAATGCGAACAAGTTGCCGGAATTTCCTCCTCTCTCTCTCTCTCTATCTTCCATACTTTTCTGTATAGTAAATCTCAATATTCTCGCTCGAAATAAGAAATAATAAAAAGAAAAGGAGGAACCTTTGCACGCTCTCACTCTCTTTCGTCCTGTTTTTCCGCCAAAATTTTTTTCAGTTATCTATCCATCTACACCATTCACTCTGGGTCTTTTTCTCTCTCTCTCTTTTCTATCTCTTTGCCACACGCTTATCTTATCTCTCATCAACATTTGCATCGGAACAACTTATCGACCGAGATGATCTGATCGATTTCAGTGTCTGCTGGCCACTCTATTATCACTATTAATAACGGTTCGTCTGATATATTGTTCAGTGTGTGTCTGTCCGTTCGTCCGTGTATCTGTGTATCTGTGTGCCTGTGTGCCTGTGTGCCTGAGTGAAGGACCATGAAGCTCACCAAAGAGCTTGTCATCTCTGGTATTGCTGGCCGTTATCCAGAGGCACAAAATTTTGAAATTCTTTGGGAAAAACTTATCGCAGGAGTTCCACTCTACTCCTCAGATGATCGAAGATGGCCTGTGGGTAAGTGTGATATCTTAATTTATACAGATACAATTATCATGAATCAATACTTATATCGCTCCATCTAAAAATTGATTCGAGAATCGATTGCTCAATCAAGGTTAAGCCTTCGATCTTCAGTCCCACACAAATCAATTATAGCTGATGATAAACGAATCAATTAGAGTAGTGGTCCGGAATAACTTTGAAAAATTTTTATACTCTTCCCTGACGATAATAGTGCATCTATTTGTGAAAATTGAGCCATAAAATCGTCAAAAAGTGATATTATCATAAAACGAAGAAAGTTTTCTCCGTTCTTAAGCCATTATGATTCAAAACTATCTACGCTTCAGTTGCGATCAAAAGCGAAATGAGTGAGAGTGATAAGCAAAGTTTCGCGTATTTCTCTGAATACATACTGTATTTTCACCGAAAAACTTCGCCATTGATGTTCATATTGATCCAATAGCCATTAGCTGTCAGAATACTGCAAGAAAACAAAACAGTAGTCTTTTAAGAGCAACTTTCACTTTTTTCGAGTTTTGAATTCTCAAAGTTGAATATAGATTATAGAACGAGCATGCTACCGAGAAAATGTATATCTTTTGCACCCCATGAATCCAAATATTATGATGATGATCCATCATCATCACTAGTGGTAAGCGGGTCAATCTCAGGTCATTTGAGTGATATCTTACGAATTTTCGATGAGTCCATCATGCAACAAGTTCTGATTCCTACCAGTGCTCGCATGTCATTGAGGAAAAGGATAAGAGAGAGAGAGAGAGAGCAAAGGGGATTAGAATGTTTTGAATTTTTCTCTTGAATTATACAAAGTTTCTGCTTTCCTCATCATTCACCTCTTGATTGGAATGATTTTTGAATGAGCAGTCCATCGAGCTCCCAATTTTCGTTGGCTTATTTCTCAACGAATCAAAGTTTGAGTTCGTGAAGAGAGAGAAAGGATAGAAAAGAGAGAAAAGAGACTTACACACTTTCAGCCTGAGGCTATGAATTCTATATGAACCGTATCATGTCGAAGGTATGTAAACAAATAGTATTCCGGTCAGCAAGTGCGATCGCAGAATAAAACGCGCCGAGAATCAATTACCAATCATCTTTTCAGCTTCGAAATGGCCGAAGAACAGGTAATCTTGGCTCAAGCTGTGGCCACGGCTTACTGGCAAGGTGTATTTAATGTTGCCGATGCTGCTGTAAGGGACATGAATGCTGATGATGCCAGCAGCAATCTATGCTGATTCTCGTTAATTCATTCATTTATATTCTTCCTCAGATCTACTCATACGGGTGTTGAGATATGTGATCATCATCAAAATATTCCCGAAGTTGATCGAGAAAAAATCAGTTTGACATAACATGTCTTTCCTCGTCAACTAATGAGTGTGAATTTTGTTTTTATTTCTGAATTGCGAGATCTTTATATTTCGTAAGATACCACGATTAAATTCGAACAGATTATGGAGACTTGAGTTGACTGGAAGGTTTTCCTTTGAAGTTGGATTTTTTGGAAATCTAGCTATTTAGGGGATGGGATAACGGTTTTCGGATAAAAACAATGTTTGAATCTATATATCTACTCTTTCGGCTCGAGTTGATAGGAAATCGTGTTTGGCAATCAGAATGGTGTTGAAAAAATACTAACCTTATTCATTTATAGGCAGCTCGTTCTGCAATATTGCCTCCAAGATGAATGAAGCTCAACTAACTCAAGCATACTTTTTCCTCAGAGTTGCTCAATTTACCAAAATTTTTCGGAAAAGTCGATGGTCTAACCAAAATGGATGCAGATTTTTTTGGGATTAATCCTACTCACGCAAACTATATGGATCCACAAACTCGAATTTTGCATGAAGTTCTGTATGAAGCTATTTGGGATGCTGGTAAGTGTGTATGATCTGTCTGATGATTTTGTACTGGAAAGGAAGAAAATTAGAAAGAATATCCACCAACATGTACATGTATTGGCTGAATATTAAGCAAGAAAAACTTCCCATCTTCCAACAGGAATTGATCCAAGTGATCTTCGAGGAACCAATACTGGTCTATTCATAGGTGCCTGCTATGATGATACAACCCAAGCTCGTCGAGAAGATGATACCAAGCAGATTCCATTCCTTCAATTAGCAGCCGGAAGAATTGCTTATGCATTCGACTTTCGAGGCCCTGTAAGCCTTATAGACACAGCATGTGCTTCCAGTTTCTCATGTATCCACGAAGCTTTATTGAGTCTAAATAACGGTACTTGTGATCGAGCTGTAGTTGCTGGCTTAGCACTTCATCTTCGACCTCTCATTTGCAAAGCTTTCCATTCACTCAACATGTTGTCTACTGATGGACTATCCAAGTGTCTGGACAAAGATGCCGATGGTTATCAAAGGTCAGAGGGCATTGTTGCTTTGATCATCGAAAGACAAGAGTGTGCTAAGCGTGTGTATGCTCGCTTCCTTAATTGTCGTACCAACACTGATGGCTACAAATCGGAAGGTATCACATTTCCAAAATATTCCATGCAGTGTCAACTGATGAAAGAAACCTATGCTGAGGCTAATGTTGATCCATTAAGTGTAGATTACATTGAAGCTCATGTCACTGGAACCAAAGCTGGTGATCCAGTTGAATCGCAAGCTATTCTCGATGCACTTCGACCCAACAGCACCAAGCCGATTATGTTTGGCTGCCTCAAATCGAACATGGGTCATACTGAAGGTGCTTCAGCTATTTGTTCAATTTCTAAAGTTGCAAAAATATTTCAAAAAGGCTTGATACCTCCCAACATTAATTTCAACGAAGCAAATCCAAATATCGAAGGATTGATGAAGGGAATCATTAAGCCAGTACTAGAGAAAACAATATATGAAAAAGACATTATCGGAGTCAATTCATTTGGATTTGGTGGTGTGAATGTTCATGCGATTCTCCAAGCTAATCCTCTTCGAGAAGATGAAGATAGTCGCTCGATTGCTAGTCCATTACCAAGATTGATTAACATATGTAATCGAACCCGTGAAGGTCTTGTCGACTGTCTCAAAGAGTTTGAAGATAACCAAAAAAATCTTAGTCGAGGACAATTGCAATTGATTCATGAAGTTTCCAAAATTGAACCATCAAAGGGAATGATTTTCCGCGGTATGATTGTACTGAACGAAGAGAAAGCGATGAAAAAAAATCTCAAAGAAGTTCATCACAAAAAGCCTCTCTGGTACATCTTCTCTCCTCTGGGATGCCAATGGCAAGCCATGGGAAGAGAATTGAGCAACATTCGTCCATGTTGGGAATCTCTGCTCAAATCACACAAAATCGCAAAAGAGCTAGGCTGTGATCTGATCGAATGTTTGACCAATGAGAAACTTGAGCTCACCAGTATACGAGATGTTCTGATATCTATCACAGCCATTCAGATAGCTATCGTTGATCTGTTCACCTTCATCGGTATACAGCCGGACGGTATTATTGGCCATTCGGTTGGGGAGGTAGCGGCTGGATATGCCGATGGAAGTGCTACCCGTGAACAGTCCCTGAAAACTGCATATCATATCGCACGAATTGGTGAACAAAAGAAAAAGGGTCCTGGATCTATGGCCGCTGTGGGCCTTTCGTGGAGTGAAGCCCAAAAAATGTGCCCCTCTGATGTTCAGCCAGCATGTGATAATGCTAGCGATATAGTGACAATCGCTGGAGCTCGTGATTCGGTTACCAAGCTGGTAAGTTATTTTCTTTTTATTGAAAAATTTTTGGTCATATCATTCTGTATCGTAAGTGGAGACTAAGCTTCAGGAAAGAGTGACTTATTCGAATTGGAATATTTTTACTCAGGAACCTACTGAAATCTATTAGAAGAGTTGTAATGATGGAGAGAACTTTGTAGGAGAAAATCTTTAACTCCAGTATTCCAGATCATTTCACACGATAATTGTTTAGGGAAAGAAAAATTAAGAATACAACTAATTTGAGTAATTTTTCACCTTCAATTTCCCAGATTAAACAACTCAATGAACGTGAAATATTTGCCAAAGAAGTCTCATGTCACGAGATAGCTTTCCACAGTGATAATGTTGCTCCTTGTCATGATGAATTGATGAAATCGTTCAGCGATGTGTATCAATCTCCCAAAGCACGATCTAAAAAATGGATCAGTTGCTCAGTTCCAGAGGATAAAAAAGATCTACCAGAATATCAGCAACTCACAGCCACATACTATACAAATATGGTTCTGGCTCCGGTAAAATTCTATTCGGCTGTAAAAAGCATTCCAAAAGATGCTGCAATCGTTGAGATTGGACCAAGCTCAATTATGCTGGGTCTTGTGCGCAAAGAGCTTGGCTCATCAGCTGATTATATTCCAACAATGAAGAAGGACACTGATGAAAATGTGATCAACTTACTCACCTCAATCGGTGGAATCTACATGGCTGGACATTGGCCCCAAATAAATCGCCTCTATCCTCAAGTGAGATATCCAGTACCTCGAGAAACTGGAAGTATTGGTCACTTACTCAAATGGGACCATTCAAAGGATTGGCAAGCTTGCAAATATCCGGAATATTTCAATCAAGCCACTGTGGGACGAGAAAGCAAAATTGAACCCATGTCCCGAGCTTGGCGTTTCCTCACTGATCATGTGGTAGATGGAAGAATTCTATTTCCAGCCACAGGCTATCTGTTCATCATGTGGCAACACTTAGGGTATATTCTTCGAGGCCATACTGATGTTCAAACTTTTCCAATCGTATTCAGAAATATTCGACTCAAGCGAGCAACCATGATATCACCAACGGCCACAACGTTATTCAAATTTGAGATCAATGAGAGAGCCCAAATATTTGAGATCTCTGAAAGTGGGAACACTTGTGTTTCAGGCTCCTATGAAGTACCCGAAGATCTGATTGATTACAAGAATCTTTTGGAAAAATACCGAAATATTAGCAATACTGATGATAAGGAAAATTTAGTTCTAGAATTAGATGGAAAAGATGTCTATAAAGAGCTGAGAGTTCGTGGCTATGATTATGGTCCAGCATTCCAGGGAATAGTTTCAGCCAAATCCGATGGTACTCAAGCTCGAATTAAGTTCATGGATCATTGGATAAGCTTTGCAGATGCTTGTCTTCAAGTATCCGTTTTAGCTCAGAATTCTGGCCGAAATCTTATGGTTCCAACGTTCTTCGAGTATGTTCGAGTTGATCCAGAGGCATTTTTCGGTGCTCTCGAGGCAAGCAAAAATGCTACCGGTAATAGCCAGCTTGATGTCTACTTTGATCCCAGCACACGTGTTGGAATCACGAATGGAATAATTCTTCGTGGAATGAGAGCTTCGCTAACCGTTAGACGTCAGAATTTCAAGAATCTTGTCCTGGAAGACTGTCGATTTGTCCCATACAATGAGCCTTCAATTCTCTCTGACATCGAAGTGATCAAATCGAGAGAACATTATCAAGATATTTGCAATCAGTATCTTGATGCGCTGGTCACTGGTCAGAAGGAACATTTACCTGAAAAAGATTCTCTTAAAAAATATCTGGAAGATAGTTCTGACAATTTCAGCCTCCTAAAAATTCTTCATCCAATTGTTCATGAAGAAGAGTCAAAAAATGATTCAGAAGCAGATGACAAATCACAAAAAACTGTCCAAGAAATAGACAACCCACTAGATGAGTTGAGCAAACAGATTTCTGAATCCCAGTCCAAATTAGTCAAAGACAATCTTGTGAATCGTGATGTTGAGAGTGTATTGCGTAGTGTCATCGATATTGTTGCCGAAAATTTGGTCACCAGAAGTGCGATAATCAGTGAAATTAATTTCTCACACAATATAATGGTTGATAAAGTAAATGAGCTACTCTCTGTCAGTGGTGTTCGGTGCCAAAGCTGCCTGATCCATCCTAATCCAGAGGATTCCACATTCAAAGCATTACCATTTCGAATTTTCGCTTATTCGCCGTCATTAAACAAGCAAGAAGATCTTAAAGAGAGCAATTTAGTGATTCTAAGCGATGAAGGCATGTCTTTTTGTCCGAAAAATTTACAGAACATGGCTGATCTGATAGAAAATTCCATCAGTCTCCTGAAGAATGAAGGATTCTTATTTATCAGGTATCGCACGAAGATATCATCAATTGAAAATAAGCTAATTGCTCACCTCGATCCTTCATGTCCACCTCTTCCAATGGATTACGCTGACATGGAAAAACTTTATCAAGACCATGGACTGGTGAAAGTTTGCGAAAAAGTTATCGATAATGGAGAAATAGTCTATGTACTTCTTCGAAAAGTCAGTCCAAAGGCCCAAGAAGAACCAGTGATCATCGAAGTGAAGCGTGATGATTACTCTTGGATTGAAGATGTGAAAAAGGCTGTTCTAGAAAATACTACCGAACGAAGAGTTTGGCTAACTTCGATTGGAGATACCTGTAATGGAATTGCTGGTTTTGTCAATTGTTTAAAAAGAGAACCTGGTGGAGGTGTGATCAGATGCCTTTTTGCACCTAATGAGAAAAATTTGAACAATATCCTCAAACCAGACATGATCGCCAAAGATTTGGTTATGAACATAGTTCAGAGAGGAGTTTTGGGATCATATCGGCATGTTAAACTATCTTCAACTGCAAAACCCGATAAACTTTCACCTCATGTATATTTGGATGTCCAGGTGAGAGGTGATTTGACCAGTCTACAATGGTTTGAAGCTCCACACTCAGTCTTGGTCACTCCTGATGGCAAGGGAATGGATGTCCAGTATCTTCCAAATGGTTTCCAAGTGATCAATGCCTACTATTGTGCTCTGAATTTCAAAGATATCATGGTGGCTACGGGACGAGTCACTTTGGACGCCTATCCAGCATCAAATCAGAGAGGTAGTCTCATTGGAATGGAATTTTCGGGAATAGATGCCAAAGGACGTCGAGTTTTGGGAATGTGTCAGAGTATGGGAGTAGCAACAACCATTGCGACAGATAGTCAACGATGTCTATTCCCAGTTCCCGATAATTGGTCACTTGAAGAAGCATGCACAGTTCCGGTCACCTATCTGACCTGCTACTATGCTCTATTCATTAGAGGTCATCTTAGACCTGGTGAAACTATACTGATTCATGCAGGCTCAGGTGGAGTTGGTCAAGCTGCTATTTCGATTTGTCTTCGTCGAGGATGCCGAGTTTACACCACAGTTGGAACTCAGGAGAAGAGAGAATTTTTGAAGAAAAAATTCCCACAGCTCACTGATGAATACATAACAGATTCCCGATCAACAGAATTTCAAGATTTCGTCCTGAGAAAAACTGATGGACGAGGTGTAGATCTTGTTCTTAATTCACTTTCGGACGAAAAATTGCAAGCCTCGTTGCGCTGTCTTGCTGACGGAGGTCGATTCATTGAGATTGGAAAATATGATCTTCTGATGGATTCACCGTTAGATCCACATCTTATGGACACAAACAAATCTTATGATGTTTGTTGTGTGGCACATCTTATGGATGAATGTTTTTCAAGCAAATCACCGGATGTTCACCGTCGATGGGACATAGTTCGAGAAATGTTCAAACAAGGACTTGAAAATGGTGAAGTTAAACCGTTGTCTCGATCAGTTTTCTCAAAAGATGAGCTGGAAACTGCTTTTCGATTTATGGCCAATGGAAAACATATCGGTAAAGTTCTGATAAAAATTCGAGATGAAGTTATGGAACCAATTCCAATTGATAGCCCGATTCCATGTATCGGACGAACATATTTCAGTCCGAGAAAAAGTTATATCATTGCCGGTGGCTTAGGTGGTGTTGGTCTTGAGTTGGCTTACTGGATGGTGGATCGAGGAGCAACTAAATTAGTTTTAACTTCTCGAACTGGTATCAAAAATTCATACCAAGAGGTGTTCATCCATAAATTAAAAATCGGTGGACTTTTACAAAGAGCCGAAGTTCTTGTATCCCGAAATACGGCCACTAGCTATCTATCGGCAGCTCTACTGATCGAAGAAGCTCAAAAAATGGGTCCTATTGGAGGTATTTTCAATTTAGCTATGGTGCTGAAAGATGCTATTCTGGAGAATCAGAATGCTGAATTGTTCCAGCAAGTTTGTGCCCCCAAAGTATCGGTAACCTACAATTTGGATAAAATATCACGTCAAGCATGTCCAGAATTGGATTATTTTGTATGCTTCTCTTCAGCTGCATCCGGCAAAGGAAATCCTGGTCAAACAAATTATGGCTTCGCTAATTCTGTAATGGAAAGAATTTGTGAAAAAAGACGTCGAAGTGGTCTACATGGTCTGGCCATTCAATGGGGTGCTATTGGAGATGTTGGAGTTGTTGCCGAATCACTAGGAGGCAATGATGTGGTTCTCGGTGGAACTATTCCTCAACGTATCAAATCATGTATGGAAGTTCTAGATCGATTCATGCAATCACCGTTCTCGGTTGCTTCCTCCATTGTGATGGCAGATAGTCGAAAATCTGTCATCGGAGGTAGTGAAAATTTGTTGAAAACAATATATCACATTCTAGGTGTTACTGATCCATCAACATTAGATCCAAAATTAACTCTGTCTGAGTTGGGAATGGATTCTCTGATGGCAGTTGAAATTAAGCAGGGTCTAGAAAGAGATTATGATATTGTGATGACCACTCAAGCATTGAGAAATTTAACTGTCCAAGAGCTACAACAATTGAGTATTCAATTGGCCACTACACAAGCTAATCAAACGGACAAAAAATCGGACACTCAATTGCAATCGATGTTGAACCTATTTAAGGCTCCAACTGAAGTTTTCACTAATTTGACTGATATTCGAGGACCTCCAATATTCTTTTTCCCTCCAATCGAGGGCAATTTTGCGCTCCTAAAACCTATCGCTGATCAACTACAGGCATCAATTATTGGAGTAAATTGGACATCAGAACTCGACAAATTCGATGATCTTGAATCAATTGTGAGCTATTATGTGGAAGCAATAGTTCGCGATTATCCCAACACCAATCAACTCACCTTTATTGGATACTCATTTGGTGGTCTAATAGCATTGCTAGTAGCAATTGAACTTCAAGAAAAAAGTAGCAATATTCAAATTCGTACCTTAGGTCTTCTCGACTCTTCACCAGCTCTACTTCGATCTGGACTGACAGAACTTTTGAAACGTGGACAACTTGTGGCCGAAGAGGAAGCTTATGTTGAAATGCTCATTTCGATGGCCATGGTGGTGACTCCACTGGACAATACTGACCAATTGAAAGCCTCTTTATTGGCGACACCAGGTCGAGAGGCAAAAATTAAAAAATTATCTGAATTAATTGAAAGTGTAAAAGGAATTGAACAGTGTGATGCTGGTCTTATCAGTATTGCAGCAGATCGATATTTCAAGAAGATGAAGATGGTTTACATGATGAAACCGACGAAAAAATTCATCGGCGATGCTTTACTCATCAAATCAGAGGAAAATATTCTCAAAACGTTGGACAAAACAGAATTTGGCCCAGATTATGGACTCTCAGAGGTAAAAAATCACAGCGAAGAGGATTTTAATCGTAAACTGATCGAATTTTTCTTTTTTTCAGGTCATTTCTGGTAAAGTTCAAGTAATTAATGTCAAAGGAGACCATAAAACATTCCTTATGAATAATATCGAGGAAATAGCCTCCCACCTTGATTCTCACATAGTTAACAAACTCAGTATCGCTTGATCTGTTATATGATGTGAATTCGTGCCATCATAATAATTTCATTATTAATAATGTGTAATTTGGAGCGATTCTTTTCAAACATGTAGAATGTGTTCCTCTTGATGTACTATGGTATTTCCTTCAAATTTATTTGCACTCTAAAAAATTTTATCACTTATATTTTAATTTCTGAATTGATGAGTTTTGGAGAATTTAATTCCTCATTATAAGCACTATTCTGTTCGAATTTGCTTAAGAAAATTGTAATAATATACATAATTTTCGATATACTGACTGTCATTATTTGTTAAGCCTCAATTTGTTGCCTCCAATCTTGAACCGTTTAATTTGGCTCGAACAGATGGGAAGAATTCCAAAAATTTGGCAACTCTTGTGCTTATTTGTGCAAAAATGAATTTATAAACTGTTTGAGGAGTTTATTCAGAATAATTTCTCTGAAGTTGGATTTTAACAACTTGAAGAGAAAATGAAAATTAGCTCAAGACTGTAATTATCAAAGAAAAGTTCAAGCTCACCTCAATTAAGTTAAGTCAGATATCAAAACTAAAATAATAACGAAAATAGGCAAAACAATGTACAACGTAGATGGATTAATTAGCGTTCAATTATTAGGATTCTTCTGTATTCTGTTGTAGATGAGAAAATGGTGAACCATTTTTTTCTCACTCGAAATTACTGATGAAAGAAAAATTTTTTTCAAGTTTATCTCAATTCTTTCTTTCTCAT
Organism: Brevipalpus yothersi; assembly: GCA_003956705.1. NCBI lineage: Eukaryota > Metazoa > Arthropoda > Arachnida > Trombidiformes > Tenuipalpidae > Brevipalpus > Brevipalpus yothersi. The sequence goes on along the minus strand of QZCP01000690.1, from coordinate 90,359 downwards.
TAACTGCTATAAAATTGGGGAAAGAATTTTTATTCGCTCAATCAGTTGTGGAATACAGCGATCAGACGATTCTTTAAATTAGCAACAAAACTGCATTGCTAACATTGTAAATTCGATTCAATCAAGTCAAATTTCACCGCTACTCTTTTGTATTTTTTCCATGACGATCTAAATGATATGAAGGAAAGCAATCATGGGATTCTTGCTTGATGGTGCGCAAAAGATAATCTTTGAAATTTCAATTTTATCACCAGATGACATCCGAAAGTTAAATTTCAACCGTTTTTATCGCCATTGTTGCTTTCCACGTGGAGATGCATGCATCGACGGTAGTTCATTTGTGAAAATTTATTTCAGATATTTGTTTTGTGGTGAAAATATTCTATCCAAATCACTCTTAGTGACTTCGAAACTCACCCGCTTTGATTGAGCTCATCAGTTTGCTACTCACTGAGAAAAAATAATCGTTTTTGTGATCTATTATCGTTTCATTGGCTATAATGGATACCATACAGTCTCTGATAGGTAAACTTGAGGTCCCCATCAAGCGAATGATCGATCCTTTGGTTGAGAAAGATGAATCTTCATTGAATGAAGATGAGATAGAATCTATGTTGGAATCACTTGAGGTTCTGAAAGAGTTTCTTCAGCGAATGGAAGATGAATTTCATTTCTTTCAAGTCGAGAAGTTGGCCAACAAAGTATTTATCCATCCAGATGAAGCCAATCTAATTGAGTGGGATTTTCGCTACAATGAGGCAAAAGAAAAACTCCAAGGTGATTTGAGCGATGAATATTCGGATATATTCTATCTGGAATGATACAATCTGATGATTTCCGCTAGAAAGGAAAAGAATCTTGATGATAAAGTTGTCAAGTACCTTTGCGAATGTGACTGTAGAGAACGTTTTCGAAGTGGAACCTTATCTGTAACTTGTCCAAAAGATAGAAATTGTTTTGAGCTATGCAGAACATCTCAAGATCTCAAAGAAACATCACAAAATATCAAAGATCAAGCATGGAGTTTCTTCAAATGGGTAGACAGAAAGATGAAAGAAAAGAGGATGGAATTTGAAGATTCGCGTGAGCCTAAATTTCTCATGAAGTCCATGGAAACTGAAAATTCACGCAAGCCTGAGTTTCCCATGAAGTACATGATGCCCAACTGGATACCAGTATCAATTGAAGAGGCGAAAATGAACGAAAATCGTGCTATGAAAGAAATTAAATATTCTCGGGAGGAACTAGATTCGATAAATCTCGATTTGGTCGCAAAAGAAATCGAATTTATGGGAAAAGTCAAAGTCGCTAAGGAAAGATATGCCAACCAGGATGAGGCTATCAAAGCCAAGTGGATCATTTGTTATAAAGAAGCAGAAAAAACTTTCCTCACTCAATGCATGCAGGCAGATTTTCATCGGGCAAACTTTTTCAAAAGCGAACTAGAATCGAAGGGTGGTTATGTGAAAGTTAACGATAAGTTTCAAGAGAAGATAGAGAGAAGAAAACAAAAAGAGGACGTATTATTTCATTTTGCTACGCTTGATTGGTTTGATTGTTTGATCAATGCTAGAGATAATTTGAGCAACATCCATGAGCATGCAGATGGGCTCCTTTATTATATAGTTCTGCAAAATTTTAGAGACCCATTCAATGAACGAAAACGTTTCGATCAGCTTCTTCGTTGCCTACTCTCTGAAGATATTCCCTTCGAACAGTATTGAGGTCTTTTTAGGCAAAGCTGTGTAAACTTTGAGGTTAGAACTTCGCTTGGGAAACAAATTAGTTTTTGGATATTACAACTTACTCAGATTCATATGAAAATTGATTAATTAATCAACCATCTAAATCTACATCTGTATTATCTCAATAAATTTTGCTTATTTAGTCTTCTCTACTCATTTTTTGGCTCTGAAGACTCAGTATTTAGTTTCAAAAGGCCTCAAAATAGGGTCTTTGAGTCTCTAATCCAAGAACATTCTTGAGGTGAAGGATCAAATTCGATCGAAATTCTACGCTTTAGATACAGGGAGATTGATGGATACTTTCACGCGTTCCATCAATTTTTAATATGCTGAATTTCTTAATTTTGGTGGAGGAAGTGAAATAATCCAAAAACTTTTGCTGAAACGCTTCCGGGATCGAGTTGAAGAGAGGCACTCATGGAAATGGAATCTTAGAAAGAATCTGCCTCTTTTCATGGGTTCTGAATTTTTCATGATTGCTTAGCAGTCATCTATTCTAATAATGTTCTAGTTGAATAGCTCGCATTTTAGACTGATTCTACCATCAAGAGGATTCACTAACTCTGGATAGAACATTGGATTCAGCTACCATTTCAGAATTTTTGGGTATTTTTGCGAATTACATTCTCGAATGATCTTATTACGATGAGAATTCAAATTTATATACGCTTTGCGCAGCTTCCGGTTAATTTTTAGGGCATCTCTGAAGATACACTCCAGTGGCCATCAGTACATGTAACAAGAGAGAGAAAGTTTCTTGAGTTGGACAGTTGCATAACTACCTGGATAGGCATTCTTAGCGTGTTTCGATCTATTTACTCCTCTGCTTGACCCTCCATGCATGCTGATATCAAGTAAATGTGAGAGAGAGAATAGTTTCAGCCATCGGCATTGATGAGTGACCGCTAATTATGAACACCTATTCTCCAGCTATTCTCCCTTTTCTGTTCTCTCTCTTTCCACTTTCTCTTCCTGCTATCAAAAGATATACAAAACGGAACACATTATTCATCATAGTAAACTGAGCCTCCATTTATCGATCCTCTTCCGTACTAACTTTGTGCTAAGTTCACTTGTATGTGCCTCGATCTTCTCTATTGAAATTTGTTCAAAATGAAGTTACTGGTGAGTTTCTAGATCATCAAGCTTGTGTATGAGCATTTTGATTGATTCTCGCAATTCTTCCTCCTTCATTCAGCTTATTTTGGTGATGCTCTTCTCGATGCTCAGCTTATCCATGGCTGTCTTGGGATGGGGCTGGTACCCATGGTGAGTGCTCTAGAAACTTTGAATAACTTTTGCTTTGCTTCTCATACTTTTGTTTTACTTTTTTAGGCTATACCCATGGCATTCTCCGTAAGTACTTGTGATAATTTTAATAGTGTTTGAACGAAACTTCATCTTCGGATGAGTTTTTTGGCATGCTAAAATCTGAGAAGGTTTTTCACAAGATCTTCCAGGAAATTGAGCTCAATTGATAAATTATATTCCTGATGTCCATCAGGTACTATTTTGGATATCCTAATTATTATGGTGGTCGCTACGGTACTGGATATGGAATCTATGGTGGCTACGTTCAACGCTGAAAAACCTCCATAAATTGTACTCTCTACTTATATATGTCCGTCCCGATGAATTCTCCTTAGATATCAAGTTCAATAAAAAACCATTTCTCCATCAAAAAAAGCTCAAAATCTTCACTCATGTGATAACAAATAACCAAGATGAATATCAACAGCTTCACTCCAGTTTGAGAAAAATCACTAATCTCATAATAATTTTTTTTCCAGAATTTTCAGTCCTCATAAGCTGTGATAGATAGAACTTTTTAGATAAGCGGAAACTTTTCATTCGATAGTACCTAAAAGTACAGTTATGTGATACGGTTTATGAATGAATGAGCAACATATGCCCTGCTCGGTGGCGGCCTCTCCTTATGAAGATCCGGACAATGCTCTCCCCCCTCTTTGAAAAAGAGAGAGAGAAAGAAAGAGCTCTCTTCTCTCTCTTCTCTCTCTTCTCTCTTCTCTTTCTCTCTCTTGATAGTGATGAGGAGAAAAACCTGAGTTGATGAGGTTGAGTGAGCGAGAGATCATCAAATATTATTACTTTTAGATTTTCATTTGATCATCATTTCATTATTGTTTTGTATATATACATATTGAATCATCTGGAAGTGAAGAGTGTGGCCAGCGTTGGTGTGTGTATATGTGTGTGTTGCTCATGGAATGTGTCCTCATGTTTCCTATGTGAATGTGTGTGTGTGTAGTGTTCTTGTTGCAATATTTTTTCGGTGAAAGCAAAGTGATGCTGGCCGCACCTCATCGGTAATGGCTTCAGTGTTGTATACCATAAGCCTCGAGGGGTGGCAAGTGACCAGAAATTGAGTGGAAATATTTTTTCTCCATCTCCATCTCTTTTCATCTCTCTCTCTCTCTCTCTTCATCTGTATCTTCTCTCTTCTCATCTCTACATTTTTTCGCGTAATCATCGCTCGATCTCTGGCTAAAAATATATTCACCTTTTTTTTCAACTGCCACTATTACTACTGCTACTTTTTTAAAATGATGATGAAATTACGCTGAATTGCTATTCTGCATTCTTAATGTACCCTTAATGTATGATGGAGTGTCTTTTTATTCTCATTTTTGTGCATTTAATCACCAATATTTATGCAAAAAATGATCTTCAAAGTATCGCAGGTAAGCATTGCTCTGGGATATCTGTTTTGTTTCATACCGAACTGTCAGAATCCAGTTCGATAAACTGCCTTCCCTTGTTGTACTTATTTTTCTGATTCCTCCTCTTCTAATGATCATAATGAGTGATTAATTTCTGTATAAATGGCATTGAAAGTTAAGGTTCTGGTTTCCGTTAATTGATCTGTTTATCTCAATTTCGATTCAACAAACTATTTTAGTTACTCATACTAAACTTCCTCTCTCGATTCTAATGGAAATGATAAAAAGAGTAACAAAGTAAATACTTTCCGGTCTCTTTTCCATCGATTTGATCACACATTTTCATTAGATTCAGTTATAATTCCAATAGATTCTGTTCAAAAACTATCAAACATGTAGCAGATGTGTGATCACACTCTTCCTCTTTACTTAAATTATGATGCGATCTGTCTTCAAGTTGTTAATCCAGACTGTTGATCCAGAGACAATGGCTCTGGGAAAAGATTGATAAACTTTTTCTCAATCATTCCATTATCTTTCTTTCTCTTTTTCATTTTTAGAAGGTGATGATCCGCCTTTCAAAAGGGAAGAAGACCAAAATGAAGATATTCCCCACAATATAACGGTAGAAACAGATGGTTCTACCAGTTTACTAATCAAATGGGATCCACCAAATGAATTGGGTGATGATGCTGTGATCACTGGCTACAAAATTAAATACAAGGTTAAGGGTAGTGATAAGAATCGACCTGATACGATACAAGTGGATGGTAATCAACGATCATATCAATTAATAGGTCTCAAAAAGAATACTCAATATACGATCAAAATTGCAGCCATTGTTAACAATCAAACTCAGCCTTATACAGACTGGATCACGGGTGAGACAGCCGCAGTTGATCTGGATGAAAGTCGACCACCCGGACAGCCGAATGGTAAAGTCCGGCTGGAAGCAACATCAAATAGTATAACGGTCAATTGGCAGGCCCCCAAAGATAGGACAATTCTCATACGAGGCTACACTATCGGCTGGGGTGTTGGAGTTCCAGATACCTATACCAAGGTTCTCAGTTCTGCGGAGCGATCTTTTGTTCTCAACGGGTTAGAATCAACAAATGAATATGTTGTCAGTGTGCGTGCTTTCAATAAACATGGCGACGGTCCACCTATTTACGAAACCATATGGACCCGAGTGTCAACCACTCCGGAACCCAAACTGCCTCTCCAACCGCCGGTTGGACTCAGTGCCAATGTGCTCTCATCATCAACTGTACTTCTCAGCTGGACTGATACAAGTTTGCCAAGTAGAACTGTGTCGGATAATCGATTGTATACAGTCCGGTATACGTCAAAAATTCATTCCTCAAGCTCAAAATACAAGTATATCAACACCACCAAGCAGAATATACAGATTGACGATTTAAAGCCTTCCACTGCCTATGAATTTGTGGTTAAAATAATAAAAGGAAAAAAGGAGACTGCTTGGAGTATGAGTGTGATCAATGTGACCCATGAAACAGTACCGAGCAGCCCTCCAGAAGATTTTACCACTATTGCCTCGCAAGATGATGATCCCACAATGGTCAATCTTGTTTGGCAATCTCCTAAGCAGGCTAATGGTCAAATAACTGGATATGTTATTCTATACACAACCGATAGGAATGCGCCTGACAAAGAATGGGCAATCGAAACGGTATCTGGTGATCAGTCATCCACCACTCTTCACAGTCTCACACAGGACACAACATATTATTTCAAAATTCAGGCTCGCAACAAAAAAGGATATGGTCCTTTGTCACAACCTTTGACCTTCCGGACACACAAAATGGGTAAGATTAACACACACAGTTGATTATGGTTTTGAGAGCAATTTTTACACACAAGAACACAAGTTACTCTTGTTTCCTATGTTTTTCCATGTTTCTCTTTCTCACTTGCTTTGCTTCTCTCATCCTGTTCCGTTGATTGCACGATATTGCTATCGAATGTTAAGTTTGTTTTGGTTCAGTTTACAATTTCTTTATGCACTTATTTAATCTCGTCATCTTACTGCTTCTTTTCACACCTCTTTGCCGGAGGGCTTGATAGATTCCTCAGCATCCGCTATTCACTATTCGCTTTTGACACCAGATCCACTCTATCATGAGAAAGATAGATTGCCAAAGAGAGAGAGAGAGAGAGAGAGAGAGAGAGAGAGAGAGAGAGAGAGAGAGAGAGAGAGAGAGAGAGAGAGAGAGAGAGAG
>QZCP01000690.1:0-76325 GCA_003956705.1 Brevipalpus yothersi | reverse complement strand
TTTTCTCACACACGTATTACACAAACACATATACCACGTACTGAATCAAAAGGAGAGAATCTCATCTAGAGGATTAGAATCACTTTATAGTCACACACACACAATAATTTGACTATTTAATATCTTTGTTTAGAACTGTTTAGTCTTCACTCGGCTGCTGATGCATATTCGGTGAACATGGAATCCACTTGGATAACTATCATCCTTGTGTCTAGTTTTTTGACAAGTTCAGTGCATCTTAAAGCACTTTCGCCAATCAAAAAAGATGAAAGCACTTCAGAGTCTAGTTCATCAGAGTCGAAAATATCCAAGCCTTCAACACCATCCGTTTCAGCAAGTTTTTCATCGCCCATAACTGTTACTCCAATGCCGAGAGGACTTGCCTCCGTACTCAAAACGGAGCAAGAAATGTTATCCCTTTTGAGTGAAATTCAAAATGATAAACCTGAACCCCTACACCAAAGTAAACTAAAAAAATCATTCTCATCACCACCATCACCTTCACACCCAAAGTTGAGTCAAAAAACTGCCAAAACTGTTCATCGTACAAGTAAATCCAAAGTAGTGGTTAACAATTCATCCGATAATAAGAAGGAGAAGCCTACTATTGTGAAAAAAGAGGATGTGGAAATTTATATCACAAAACATCCGGATCATGATCATGATGATGATCATGATGTTAAGCCTGTAGCCTTAGCACATCACAAGAAAAAACATCATCACCACAAGGACGATCATCATGATCATCATGATGACCACCATCACAAGCCAGAACATAAGGAACATCACGAGCATCATGGAGCTGAACATTGGTAAATTCTTTTTATTCCTTTTCTTCCTGATCATCTGCCATTCAATTTAATTAATTGAACTGATCTACTTTCGAAAATATCGTGGTAATCTTCCAGAAGAAAAAAATCTTGGAACCATATACATGACGATTATTGGAATTTAACTTAAAGTTGAACAGTCGATAGGCTCGATTTTCATGAATCATTAATCATCTTTAATTTATCAGACAGTTTTTTAACTTGATTACTGGATGCCAGATATTGAGATTCTTCCTTCTACAAAGAGATTGCCAGTGATTCTTGATGATGTATTCTGATCATAAAAATCACATTAATTCTAGGAAAAAGTACGCACATCATGGACACCATCATGACCATGACCACCACGAGCATCATAAGCATGGCGGGAAAAAAGTGAGTATATGCACAATTATTATTCGAAATTCCATCGGAATTTATTCTCGCCAAACATAGATCTCCATGTTGTGCATGAAAATTCAATATCTTCTTCCCGAATATTTACAATCAGAGAAGCTGGTTCTCATCAAAATATCTCAGATAAAGCATATTAACATTCTTTTCACCTCTTTCGGCTTAGCATGCTCACCATTGGGATAAACAGAAACATGAGCACGATTGGCTGGACAAGCATGGACATCATCGAGAAGCAGAAGACGAGTATAAAGGTTAGATAGCGAACACTTTTCAGCTTCAAAAGATCTGAGGAATTTTGCTTAATGTTCCAAAAACAATTGTCTTTTATACATTCTGGTCCATTTTTTTCTCAGGAGTAAAGCATGACAAAGCCCATCGAGACAAAGAAGACTGGCATCATGACAAGGAAGGAGGACATGAAAGAACTTGGCATTGGGATAATGGATATGGAAAGAAGAAAGCATGGAATCATCATGGTGAGTTAGAATTTCTTGTAATACTGAATTGGTGGTTTATCGTATGTGTACTGAGTATATAGGAATATTGTTATCCAACTCATTAATGAGTTGGTGACTTAACTTTCCATTTTTTGAATGAAAAATTCGGGAGAAATTATAAGTTCTTGGAAATCCATCAGGAAATGTTTCCACCAGTAAAGTTTTTGATCGATTAAGAAGCTGTCGTTGAGTGGGCAGAAATTCATTGGAAATATATTGAATTTTGATCTGTTGCTCGAATAGCTCACAATGATAGCCTCAAGGTCTAGTCAACTATTTATTTAGTCATCAGATTGGGTCAAAGAGAACAGTAAGCCTTACACAGAACATCATTTGAGGGAAAATCCTTCAGAGGAATATGTATACTCAACTCATGATTTGGCTGGTTCCATTTGAGTCGAAACAAAATTAATGCTGATTGAAGTGTAACAAACCTATTGATCAATATTTTTTCCTCCCTCTTTTTAGGTGGTGACTGGATGGAAAGAGACCATCATGGGTTAGTATCTCTATGTGTATTGATCTCAAGGGTGATGCATATATTTCACACTAACTTTCTCGCATCATACTTGAACATCCAAGATGAAAGGGATGAAAGCTGTCTTCCTTTGCCTGAGGGAATGACAGAAGTCATCCATCCAGAAGATTGCTCAGCTCTCCATATACAATGGCCATAATCCAAGTTCTTGGGAAGAGAGAAGTTGCTGCTGCTCTTAGATTTGCTAAAAGTCATTCATAAGTAGATGATTGTATAGTGGCTGGCTTAGTTCATAGAAAACCCTAGAACTTGTAGCTTGGAACTTTGGCTCTTCCGATGCCGTTTTGATCGCTTCAATTCGCTTGGCTGATCTGTGAACAGAATTTCTGAACAAAACGGAGCGAATCGGAGTGAATTAATGTTCTCTCCATCTAGTCATTTAAGTTTATGGCCACAAATGTTTAATTTACATTGGAGCAATCTTGATGACACTTTTTATTCCATTATTCTTTACAGGGACAAAAAGAAGTGGCACGAAGAAGAGCACGCTGTTAAACACTCAGAGGATCGGGCCAAAGATGAGCATGGAGAGAAGTGGCACGACAGAGGACATCATAAGCATCATCACGGAGAAGGTAATGTGATATTGAAATTCACGCGATATTTTCTGATTCTAAATGATCCGTTTTAACCATTTTTCCAGGTGACCATGAACATGGACACAAACACGGTATGGCTCATTTTATTAGTACAACTTTATTGATGTCCCTCTATCCTAGTACATTGTTGCATATATTTTTCGACATGTTTATATTGCGTTCTTGTGCGCGCGTGATGAATCCTACCCATTCTCATGGACTGCTGCCTCAACAATTCCTATTGACCATTTTCACTGGAAAATGATGATCAATTCGGAGCTTCTCTTGCGTTCAATAATCGAAAATCGCCTAGTCCAGGGGCTACCCAGCTTGGTGAACTACTGGTCTGTGAAAATAGAGTGAGAGAGAGAGAACCACACAATCCATCTACTTCTCTTCTCAATAATCCCTGTGCTTTCCCTTTATTATCACAAGCAAACAACTCCCCAGTGATGAGTGAAAAGGGAGAGAGAAAGAGGAGAGAGAAATAGGAGAGAGATGTTTTCTCTCTGCCTCCCTCTCACCATTCTCCAACACCCACAGCATCCTAGAAGAGAGTTGAAGAGGGAGAGAAAGAGAAAGCGGATGCGGAAGCGCCCAGGAGAGGGCAATGCATCTGGCAATCTGGCATTCTCTCTCTCTCTCTCTCTCTCTCTCTCTCTCTCTCTCTCTCTCTATCTCTTTCTTTCTTTGCTTTCTCCCGCGTGGGTGAAGAGAGAGAGAAATTCTTTTTTTCATCTTTTCCCGCGTGAGATGACTAAGCTATTTCATAAGGAATAATCATTTTTTTCATCTTCCATGCCCTCACCTTTTGTGAAACTGTTGATTTGAGAGAGGGTAAGAATAGGAGCACCATGAGAGACTGATTGGTTGAGTCCAGATCTGATGATCAAGATGATAGTGGGATGAAACATCTTCAATTGTTGAATAATGAGTGTGGGAGAGATTGTCTCAAGAATGGAAGTGTTTCCAGCCCCTGTCCACCAACCCTTCGATTTCAGATTGGATTAGAAAATGACTACAAATGGCTGTGAATCTTGTGAGAGAATGTAGAATGAAAATTGAATCATTTGCTTTTTGTGTGTAAAATTTTTCTTGCTGAACAAAGAAAAGGCGGGAAAGATTATCACTGGCACAGCAGTAGAGTGGATCTGCTCAATAAAATGAAAATTCAATTTTTTTCTTATCTTATCTTTCAGGAGAACATAAAGCACATGGCCACAAGCATCACCATCACCATCATGAACATCATCATCCTAAAAAACATCATCGATAGAAAGAACATCATTTGATCGTCTATGAATGAGGTTTAAAAAACAGCTTCCTTTGAAAAAACGTATTAGATTTCGCTCTCTATCTTCCATCGTGCATCTATGGATATCATTTCCTCAACAGATCCGTTCTTGTACACATAGGCAATTCTGAGAAATATTCAATGAAATTTACCAACTGCTACTGATGTCCAGATCACCATAAAATCTGATGGATAAGCATCAAGAGATCACCGATGATCTTGAAAATCTCAAATTAAATTGGATGCATCGTACACACTCTCTCTCTCTCTCTCTCTCTCTCTCTCTCTCTCTTGTCAGTATGTTTTGAAGGCTGAAAAATCCTCATCTTATTGATAGAAGACGAAATGATCAAACTAGCCATCTCTAAGTCACCAATTCTGTGATTCTGATCATTGTTCAAACAATTGGCTTTTTTCATGAAAAAAGTTTATCTTCTCATCCTGAGTTATTAAGAACTCGAAAACTTCCGTCCATTCGATGGATTGGTGTCATCATAAATTATTGTACTTATGATAGTAATTGAAAATATTTATCATCAAGTTTTCAAAAAAAATCCTACATCATGTTATCTGTATATATATGGTTCAGATCACTTTGAATTAAAACATTTCTCATTGCAATAGCTACTATTGCTGTTTACTGGGTCCGGAACTCTCTCTCTCTCTTTAATCTTTAGATTCATTCCACTGATTCTCTGAGTGATTAGATAATTCCATCAATATCCATCAGAATTTGACATTATTTTGTCGTGTTAAATGATTGAAATGGTTAACAATAAAGCATGTTGGATGACTTGCGTCACAGGAAGTACGCCCACCCGAAAAAGCTAAAATTAGTGAAAAATTGTCGGATAGATGAAAATCTATTTTATTGGTGCTGAATAGAAGTCAGGATTAACAAAATCTGTGGATTTTAGAGAAATAGGAAGATTCGAATTGGCAGTATTTCATAAATGCATTTATCATACTCATCAATAGAGATCAATCAGAGAGTAATCAATTTGATCAAATCCAGCATAAATCAATGATCTCAACAAGAAGTTTTCGCTTTTCATATTGATTGTGTAAAGATCGTCTCATTCTCAACTGAATCAACCTGTTACGACATAATACTTTCATTAACCTCTTGAGATATATGTCTCATACCTTGTTATAAACTTCATGATCCGATCCATTTGCCCGTCAAGATGGAAGATTTACGAAAAAAAAACTGCTCTCTGGACAAAAAATGATCAGTTAATTTCTTATCAATTACTCTGTGTATCACTTTTTCTCAATGACTAGACAAATGCTTCCACATACTCATATGCTGAGAATTCAGATGTATTTATTGCTGATGAATTCTCACGAAAAAAATCGTGCATCAAATGAAAATTGAAATGGTAAATTGACAATGAAATTTTTGTTGGTTTTTCCAATAAATGAACAATTTGAGATGATAAAATTTTTTTTCCTAAATCATATGTATATATGTATACTTTGCTAAAAAATAGTCTGCGATATTTAAAGAGGATCAAATTCCTCCTCTCAAAAGCATCGAACCGTCATAAGTGTTGAAGCGACGAATTTCCGGTGATTCGAGATCAGGTACAGGAGCATCAATCAATGGTCTATCTACAAAATTGATCTCACATTCATCGGTAAGAACACATTCGGTGGGCTCTAATTCAAAAATGATCAATTCATTTTCCTCTGGATATGGCTTGAGCCATACACCTGGTGTGTAAAGGGTAACCTGTGGGCCAACCATGGGCCAATATCGACCTAATAGGTGTCCATTCACATAGGCAAGTCCTTTGCTGAGCACAGATGGATCAAGATAGGTATCAAGTAATGGTGCATCTGGTTCAAGTTGAAATACAGATCTCATGAATGCTGGAGTTGTGCTGACGAATGTTGGTGGATGAATGCCAGCACTTTCTTTACGTGAATCTACTAAAGAATATTCTCTGAACTCATTTCCTAAGACGAATATCTCTTCCCAATCGGGAACGAAAGCGTGATCCCAATTTTCAAGTAAAATTTTGCCCAGTGTAACATTTTCGATTATTCCCTGTTCGTTTGAGCAATGATTGAGCACATCATTGTGAAGTTATAAGAGAGGAGGAAAATACATAAATCAAACTGATTATTTCATCTCATCAGAATTCTATCTTACCTTGTAGTCAGTCATAAGAGGGCCAAAATTTATTCTTCCTTGATTTTCAACGAATAGCATCAATTGAGAGCCTCGACGAGCACGAATTGGAATTTGGAATGCTTCTTCCATGCGTCCGAGGACACCTTGGAATTCCTATCAATCAGTAAAAGGGTGGAAAGGTCAGAGGGCATAGTCCAGAGTTGAGGGAGAAATTTTTACTCCTCTTACCATATCAACAAAAACGTAAGCACGATCTCGAAGACCTTCAATTTTGAGAACAGATGGAACAGTGGGCTTAAAATCGATTGTGGTTGTGTACAAAACGAAACCATTACGTGCTCCTAGACTTTCGAAAGTTTGAGGCTTAGCATTGTTCACATGTTTTAATGCTGGTGATTGTACGAATTGAGTGAAATTCATGAATGTTTTGAGTGATAAAGGCCCGATTGATTGTTTCGGTTTGGGCTTGGGACGTGGTCCAGTTGGCAATGGTAGGTATCGGCCGATTGTTTCGCGAATTTTGAAATACTTATCAGTTGGATCGCCGGCTTCTGTTAGTGGACAATCATAATCGTAGCTGGTTAGTTGTGGCAGATAGCGTCCCATCTCAAAATTGGCTCCATTTGTTAAGCCAAATGAAGTGCCACCAAAGAACATATAGCTGAGCATTTGTGTAAGAGGAATTAGAAAGTTAGTTAAAGTAAGGATTTGATTATTTATGAATGAGTTTATGAGCGAATAAAATATTTATCACTTACAAATTGAGTGAAGCATTGTATGCTAAAAGTTTTTCCAAATAATGATCAACCGTTTCGGTTGTCCTTCTCTCATGAGGAAGTCCCCATCGATCAAGCCATCCTGGATAGTATTCCGAATTCACCAGTGGACCATGGGCACGATGGGCACGAAGATTGCCGAAAGCAGTTTGTGGTTCAATTCCAACACCAAAATCAACAGTTCCCAAAACTCCGTCCACCAGACCACATCTCAGTGAATCATGGAGCCAACCATCGGTGGTATACTGGACGATAGATTTTCCAAGATGGCGGGTGGTCAAATCTCGAAGCCATGCGGTATGCTCATGATCACATGCATTGTAGAGACCATATTCATTTTCCGCTTGGACCATGATCACTGGTCCTCCATACTCATACATGTACGGCTTAATCATGGGCAATAGTTTATCAAACCATCTTGCCACATACTTTTGATACACATAATCACTTCGACGAATTTGTGATGTATATTTCAATAACCAGAACGGTAAGCCACCCTGTAATCAACGTAAGTGACGTGCAATCGATAGTAATTAGCATCAATCAACCAAAAACTTGGGTAGTGTGAAATTTAATTATCACCTCAATATGAAATGATCAAGTAGAGAGAGAGAGAGAGAGAGAGAGAGAGAGAGAGAGAGAGAGAGAGAGAGAGAGAGAGAGAGAAGACTGAGAAAGTATTTCACAATTATACTCACCAAATCTCTTTCGGCACAAATATATGGTCCAATCCTGAGAAGGACAAGAAGGTCATTCTGGATGGCAAGGTCCATAAATTTCAATATATCCAGATCTCCATCAAATTTGTAAACACCTTCGAATGGTTCATGAGATGACCACTCGATGTATCTGGAGAAAAATTATCAATAATAAATCACCGAGATAAGTCAATGGTTAACAGTGTAATCATTGGATTGATCGAAAATTTACGTTTGAACTACATTTACACCAGCTTTTCGCATAGCCGATAGTCGATCATTCCAATATTGGTGAGGCAAGCGGAAGTAATGAATTGAACCGGAAACGTAACGGAAGGGTTCATTGTCCAGCAAGAATTGATCATTTTCCCAGTCAATGGTGAAATTACGAGCGAATATCTGTATTCAAATGTGTACACAGAGAGGAAAAAAGTAGATCAAAATGAGTTATACTTCACCAACGAAGATTCTTACGATGTAAAACTTATAAAAGACGCATAAAAATTAATGATCACCTTTGGTATGGAGATGATTGTCAGTAATAAAACAATGGACACTACACTTGACAATGTATTCATTTTGAAACTGTTAACCATTGGTGTGATGAGAGATGAAGGACATGAGAACGATGAGAAAGGAAGAGGAAGAGAAGAGATTCACAGAATGGCCAAGACACCTGAACACTCTTGAGACGAATAATCGTTGGTTCGTTGGTGTTGAGATGTTTTAAATACACATAGAAACACACACAGACACTTACACAGCTCTCTCCTATGGGCTTGAGACTGTCAAGTAGAGAAAGTTTTCGTAGTGTGTAGTGCAAGTTTGATATGTGTGGTATATGGCTATGTGTCTATGTATGATATGTAAGTGTGTGTGTGTGTCTTGTATCCACCAATGGAACGAGATTATTTTATGGAAACTCGTGCTATGCTTACACCGTTCGAGTACACTAAATCGAATGAGAAAAAGAAATCAAGATAATCATCATCCCCAGATGGATATATATATGTGTCAATTAATTAGGTATCATCATCCTCTTGACAACTGATTCATGGAGCTGATTGGGCATGTAATTCACGAACACACACCGGAATGGTCGAGGATCATTGCTATATATCATCATCATCGCATGCAAAATCAGCTCTTACAAAATTGAGGCACATGAGGGTATGGAATTTTTTGTCCTCCACTTTTTTTTTCATTCCAAAAACGTTAGGAAGAGAGAGAGAGAGAGAGAGAGAGAGAGAGAAAATTATTCACTGTAATTGAGAGAGAAAGAGAATGTTTTTGTTGTCTCACTCTTCACACTCGAACGATTTGATCGATAATGTATATCAGGTAAAATGCATGGCAGACTGAAATGGAATGGAATGATAAAAAATTCCAACCTTGGACCTTGAGCTGGCAACTTGGGTCATGAAAAATTTTGCACAACTAAGCATCAAAATGAGCAGGGTATAGGTGTTTTTGGTGTGGTGATGAATGAAAATCAAAGAATGTCCATGAGAAGATGAAAAATATTCACTCATCAACACCCGAAGGACAGTCTGATGATAGTTTTTTTTTGCATGAATTTCAAATAGTTCGACTGATCGAAAAACAGTTAAACAGATCATCATCATTGTGAAGCGCTCAGGTTGCCCTTTTTATGAAAGCTTTTCCCGAGGATGGAACACTTTTTTTTCATATTCATTTTGAGGGCAAATTTATTGTTGTTGATTATTTTCTTTCAGGGTCATGTAATGTGTGTGAAAACACATCAACAATGACCACACATATATATCTGTTCAGTTTTGTCAGTATTCCTGAGCATTGTAAGGCCTCAAATCCGTAAAGAGGACATGAAATTCTCTCCACAGCTGATGGACACGGAAAAAGAGGTTTGAATCCAACAAACAACCAACTTAACAGTAACTGATGAAATGATTTGAATTCGTTCCATGTCAAACATATCGAAATTTTTGTTCATGAACCAGTATGAAAATTTCTCTCAACTTCACCAATTAATTGTGTGTAATTGAGAGTGAGATCTCTAATATTTATCTGGTCCCAGTAGGAAGTTCTACTATCTTCGTTAGATGAAATGAGCATTTTATCGATTTTTACTATCGAAAAAAAATCACTAACGGAAGGGGATAGAAATCAGTTCACATACAGTATAGTTTTTCGGATGATATCAGATGAAAATCATATCTCTCGAAACAGCAGAAACATTCACTTGAAGGAAAAAGTTTGATACACCGAATAGGTAGAGCTTTTGAACAATGATTGCAATTTTCGACAATCTACTCTGTTGTTAAAATACATACATTTACGCCATATTTTCTACACTCTACTACTACACTTTTCATCCCTCAAATCAATTTAACGATAAATTACACACACAAATACACCTCTAATGGCATCAGTTGGAATACAAAATACAAAATATAAATATGAATTGCGATCGTAGTGTGTGTGGGGTTGTTCCCATTGATAAAGTATACTTTATTTCATATTCAGGTCAAATGCTAAATTCTCTATTAATGATCTCACTTTAACCCTTTCGAAGTGTGTAAGTTTGTGTGTGTTTCACTCAAAAATTCTCCAAAAACTGGCCAAAATTCTGTAAAGAGTGGAAAAAAATTTCCCATTCAATTCACATCCCGAATTCCCGCCTAAATCGATGAATATATGCAACAAGTATTAATATGTAGCATGATCATCATGCCATGATGCGGTTTTGGAGAATCGTAATTGAATGATTTTATCCATCCGCAATAGTTTCAACAATTGATTATGATTGTACATTTCCAAAAGGATGATAATCTTCACGGTTGAGATATCTTCCATAGACTCCATCAACTTTCTAGATTTTCAAAGTTTTCCCATCTTATATTAAAATTGCTTGCCATACCACCAGATGATGCTATTTAAGATTGTCTGGGTACTTGTTGACCAAAATATTTATTTGAGATAAAATTTTCATTAATTACATTGTATTTTTGTAATCAGAACAAATTTGATTCCTTGAGTTAGCCATGGGCTATGCTGTTGATCGTTTTGTCACCTCACTAGATGAATGGCATCGAGTTATATGCTTGATATGCCGAAATGTAATCAAAAATGGCCTGGAAGCTCGATGCAAACACGCATTTTGTGGTGATTGCATCACTAAATACCTTCGCGATCGAGGTGGCTCAGGACGATGTCCAGGAGATGGTTGTTTCATAGAAGCAAGTGAATTGATTCCGATGTCAAAAACTTTGAAATATCTGATGGACAAACAGCTGATGATCCATTGTGATTATCATTCTCAAGGTTGTGAAGAGATTGTTAATTTGGCGAATTTGGATAAACATGTGTCAAGATGTGTTCATAGACCGAGCATGAGATCTAGACTTTTTGGTTCCAATAGTTCATCATATGCAGGTAAGCTGCATTGGAAATGGAAAATATTGCTTCATTCTTATCAATATTTCGCAATACTCTTCTTTTTCCCATCATGTTGTTAATGCTCATTTTACTCACTTTCTCTTCAGATAACTTGCAGGATAGCCGATTCTCTGCCACTGAAAATCTGATGGTAACTGCTGGCTTGGCATTGACTCTGTTATCAATGTTATTGCTCAAGAGTCGAAAGAATGCAAGAAAAGGATTGGATCACTCGAAAAAAACGTGATAGAGATACTGATCCATATCTAATAGATTTTATGGCTACTTTCTGTGATGAACAATTCCTAATATCAATAGCAATAAATATTTTATTCTTATTTTGGCATAGGTTAATGCTTATTATTTGAAATATCACCCAAAATCACCAAAATTTCCTCTGAACGAAAGAAGTTTACAACGGTTTTGATAAGAATGATAGAGTCAAGTCATCATCATAGGAATGATGATACCGAAACGATCAAAAATGAGATGATTGAAGAGGAGAGCTGGTGGCAAACGGAATGCAGATAAACTGGACCGGATAAATCAAATAGATTGATCAATTGGAGAAATTGAAGGTCTTGCGGATTCATTGTTAAAGGAAAGCTAACAAGAATTGATCAGAAAATAGATCAAATTTTTGCTCAGGCTGAAGCTGAAATGTTTGAGAATGATCAAATGCCTATTGAAGAGTGGATATACGGTTCCCACAATAATCGTTTACTTGAATGTCTAATGATTTGTTCTTCAACCCGGTGAATGGATTTTCAAAAGAAAGAAGATATCAAGCATATCGAAAAATATTTATGATGTTCTCACGAGTAATGCACTTTATTATTCATTGGATGACTATTCTTGTAGATTTGATGGTCATTCTAGTCCATACATTGCTTTTTGATCGTGATCATGTTGATGATTTTTCATCAAGCCAGTTGATTTAGTTAGTCTGGCTCTTGGGTGAGATACGATAGAATTTAATTGGGTAACGAAAAACTTTTTTCAACTGACTACTTGTTAGCATGCGAGTGTATCTCCTCAGTATTGATGAAATCTTTATTATCTGCAAATAAATAGGGAAAGTTGTGATTATTAATTGGAGAAAATCACTCATTATCCTCACAGATTGTGAAATATCTGATAGATGAAAAGTGATATTGAGAACTGACCCAATTATTTAACTTACAGCATCTTTCGTTCCACTCTTGAGAACTGTTACGGAAAATTTTCGGCACAATATTCACTCAAAAAGCTTGGGTTCACTGATTTTCGAGTCAACCCATTGAGGACATCGTTGATCCTGAAAAAAGGTTCTAATACTGATGGAGTAGAGTCAGGATAGGAGTAGAAAAAAGTATCATCCAAATCAGTCTACCAAATCAGGAAACCTTTACCACCTTCCCTCCATCTTTTTGTCACTTGAATAGGCTGTCATCACCATTCATCATCTCTTTTATACTTCTCTCATTATTTGCTTTTCGATAGATTTTAAGGATTGACTCATCACCGTTGATTTATCGGTGTCATGTTAAATTTGAACTTTTCTCCTTCATATTCTTTTGGAATCAATTTTTATTTTTGACTCCGGTCAAACAAAAGGTTAGATTGTGTATCTGTATGCCAGTAAACTTAACTGAATACGTTATCTGATCTGAAACTTAAGGAATCATGAGTTCGGTGGATCTTGAGGAGCCTAATTCGATTCCCCGAGAATTGTGTGTGTTCTTGATGAATCAAGTTGGAATATGTGTATCCACAACGGAAGCTGCTACAACTCAGGAACTTGTGAATAAAGTTTATCAGGCTTGGTTTGCCAACAAAAGTACTTCTTCGTCAACTTCTCTTCAGAAAAAATATGCGAAAAAAGATGAAATTCTTCGATTTTTCACAATATGGATATCCTCACCAATGATCGAAATTCAATTGAAGCCTCTGCATCGACCATTCAAAGTTCTCTTTCATTGGAAAGATTTGGTTACCAAGTATGGACACCAATGTTTATCTGATTCAACTTTCGAGCCGATTGTGAGTTTCCAGCGGAATTTATTTGTCCAAAAATGGGATGAAATGACGATAGAAGATCCTCGAGTTCTCCAGCTACTGTATGAAGAGGCAAAATTCAATGTACTCGATGGACGTTATCCTGTGGAAACATTTGAACAGTTAGCAGCTATTCAATTGGCTCTCGAACTAGGACCATTCAATCAGAAAGTTCATAGTCATGAATTTTTACGTTCCATGCTTAGACGCCTGATTGGATCCAACAATCGTCCTGTTAGACCATACTCTTTGCATCCTGTTGGTATTCATGATGTGGAAGATAAAGCAATTTATTATTATCGTTGCATGAATGTTCCTAAAAGCAGAGCAGGCTTATATCGTAGCTATCTGGAGATGTGTTGGCCGCTTCCTTATTATGGAAGTGCATACTTTTTGGGAAAAATTGAGAGAACTTCAAAGAATTGTCTGGTATACAATTCAACTATGAAAGTTTATGTAGCAGTTAATTATACTGGAATTCATATAATTGAAGAAAAAAGAAGTGTAAGTATTCAATTTGACCTCGATTAGAATCTAACGTTTGGATTGAAAAATTTGAACGATTATTGTGATCTACAATGGCACAATTTTTTTTTCAACAATGGACTCTGATAAATTATTCTCTAAATTTTCATAGAAACTTCTCATATCGTTGGAATATCGAGGCTTCCGGTGGCAATTGTCACCATTTGAAGAGAAGGTGGAAGAACTTGATGAGAATTCTGAAGGAATATGTTCCTCTCTTCCTCCTCCCAAGACACCCTCATTTTTCCTCTACTTTTGGTCTGCCCAACACCTCAAGACGAACATTATTCAAGTGACTTCACCACAATCTAGATTGATCATAACACTTTTGGACACCTTTTCAAAGGAACTTTCTAGATGAAAGTAATGCCGAGACTCTCTAATCATTCAAATCAGTAGAGCATCATTTTTAGTAGAATATTTTTTTCTTGTTTACTGCCTAATTTTTTCTTCTCTGTTTTGCTGATGAAAAATTGTGTTTTTATCATAGCACTAAAGAAGGGTTGTGTAAAAGTTGGACAGAACAAAACTCTTTTTTCATCATTATAATGGACATTAAAAGCAAGTCAGCAGCCGCTGATTCCCTTGAGTACTCGAATACAATCGAATTGACGCAGTTAAGGAAACTCAACCATTATGTTGTTCGATCAAACCATCACGAGTCTACCCTTTTTATTCCATTGAGAAAGGTAATTCTCTGCCTAGTTACTATGGTTGTGTAATTTTTACCCACAGTCAAACCAAAATTTTTGTTCCCATTTTTTCAACAACATGCAATCCTAACCAACGAAGTGTAGAGCCGGTGTAGTCTTGGGTACAAGAATTGCTTTTCACTCTAAGGTATTACTAAAATTTCGTCTGATTTTATGTATCAGTAACATCCAGTTTTCAGAGAGCGTGAAGACGATAATTATCCAGCTTTCAATTCCTCTGATCACAATACCATGTTATTAGCGTAGGAAAGTGAAGCAAGCGTACTTATTATAGTACAATGAAAGTGTTTAATCTGTGCTCATCAATGTGAAAAAAAATTTGAATATTGAAACCCTTCTACTGTATTCACGATTCTATGGCAATTGTTATAAAAAGAAGAAATTACACCGAAACATTCTCAGTTGGAAGTTTTCTCGTGAATGAGTATCTTCAACGCATGAAAATAAGTTTGCAATCGGAAGAGAAATTTGAAATTTTTCAATCCAAATTTTGTATTCGTATATTCTCTAAATCGAAAATTCATTCATAGTAATCAAAAATGTCGAATCTTGTCCTGCATCTTTTGTTTTTCATCATGCTGAGTTCCATTACTGTTGCCCAGTATTATGGTGAGTATATGTTTCGGTGTTGATGATTTCGACTTAATTTCGACTGGAACAAATTCGATTTTCAACAATCAAGTAGCTTACTCATGCTCAAGTTTCCAGGATTATTGAATGTGTTTGTGTGCGTGTTAGAAACAGATTTTCGACCAATAAGTTCACTTGGAGGTTGAAACTTTCCATTTGTTCATTAATTATCATAGAAGTGAAATTGCCATGCCATAAAGCAATCAGTTCTGGTCAGAAAAGTGCCAGAGAAACGTGAAAAATTTATTAGACCCGATCTACAACAGACATAGTGGCCTCTTGATCCATCTATGAGTGTAGCTTTTTCCTTGCAGTTCGCTTTTCTCGAGAATTTTACTCGAGTTCTAAAACAGTTCCGATAGGTGTGTTTGATTGAAGGTATTCCGTTTCATCTGAGAGGGTCCCATAGATTTCTAGATATTCTAGGATCGTAAAAGTGAAGATTTTTCCAATTTAGCTGACCAATTCTTGGAAACGTCACCGTTAAAATAGAATTTGACCAAGAATAACAAACCAGTAATGCGGACCCTTATTCATTGCAATTCCTGAGTTTTGATTGATTGTTTCATGCATCTATCAAGAATAATTCTAACATTCGTCGGGGAATTTTCCCATCCTTTACCTTGATGTTATCGGCTGATCTTATTGTTGAGTATAATTTTCTTCTTTATTACTTCCTCTAGGAAGTGGCTATGGTGGATATGGTGGTAAGTACCAATCTTCTGTGTGAAATTGATTTAATTAAGCTCCTTCTCTAATAGCTGATTGATGTGAATTAGGAAGATAAATCTGAATTATCGCAATTTTTTTGACCTCATTTTCAATTAGGAATGGGTAATTACGGAGGCTATGGTGGCTATGGTGGCTACGGAGGTTATGGTGAGTTTTTTCCAGCATCTGACAGAGCAGACCTCTAACAATTGATGACCAGAGTTAAATTTTGGCTCCTCAAAACAGTGCAACCTTAACCTTATAATGTTCACAATTTCAAAATCTAATCTTTGCCAATGTTGAATTGCAGGAAACTATGGAGGAATGGGTGGATATGGAAGTGGCATGTATGGTGGAGGATATGGAATGGGCTATCCAGGAAGCTATTCGTACATGAGACGGAGTGCGTATGGATATCCTTATTATGGAAATAGCTATGGCTATGGTTATGGTTACGACTATAAAAAGAAGCACTGATTGAAACACCGTTAATACTTGAGATCCATCTCAATGGAACGAGATGATCGCAAAAAATAACTTATTTGTTTCTCATTATTCTTTCTGGTGACACTATTTTTACACCGTCAGATAATCTTATAAGAATTCATCGATAATTCTTGACTTTGTTGACCGTGTAAATTTTCCGAATTTTGCATACTATTATCGAATATAGGCCATCGACAATTCAATCATAGCATATTGAATCAGAATGTTGCTTGATTCAAAAAACCTTTCTTGCTATTATTTGTTCGCGTTTGGTAATTCGAGTAATACGTAGCTTTAATTATTGGACAAATTTTTATGAAAAAAAATCTGACTTGGAGAAAAAATAAATGGCTTCTTATCGCTGAAAGCGTTAAAATTCACTTCATTTGAGCAATGCATCGAAACTATTATTGGCATCTTTTCATAATTAAATCTTATTGAAAGATGAGAAAACTCAAAACGACTCACGAAATAATCGGAAATATTCTAGGAATTCTTTCGATTTCTGGTACCACGATCACTTAACTCTCATCCATCTTCTCTGTTCAAAAACTCAAATGCAAATGTAGTGGAATATCAGTGCAAAGCGATTGTCAAATGGTCACCAAATCAAAATCATCATCATCATAATCCCGTCGTTTAGTGATACCAATATCGCCACTAGCGAAAGGTGTAAACCAGGTATTCTGTCACGCTGCTCAATCACTAAAAATGCAGTAGACTCGTGGACTAGGCCTGAAAGTCCAATTGTTGAATTTAGAGCTATTTTATCACGAATTCGAAGACCGTTTCATCAAGATCGAAATTGAACAGTTCGGATCAAACCCGATCCAAATTGAGTTGAATCAAATTTTTTCTTTCGATTTATCTATGATCTGGGAATCTTGGCACAACTATCGATAAAATTCGAATGCGTTGCATTTATAAGGAAAAACTAGTCTGCGATATCGACTATCACACATTTGTCTTAAAATTTTTTTAACGAATTGGTAAGAATATGCGGAAATACGTTCTCAGATAGGAAGGAGTAACCAATTATGGCTAAGCGCGCTTAGAGGAGTTACAAGAAATCATCAATGAAGTGAAAAGAGAGTCCGATACGATTTCATCCGATGGATAATTCTAGTAGGAATTCGAAGTTTGACGTGTTTCATTTCATCTTGCTTTCATGGGTTAAGTTATGAGCGCATACAAAGGGGGGCTTTTATTTTGTTGAGTTGAGTTGATTACAGTCCGAAGATGTCCGTGATGAATAACACAGAAGAAGGGAAACGAAAAAGGAATATACTGACCTAACTGAAACTATATGCTAAAATTTGATAGCATGCTATTCAATAGATCCGAGACATTCAATTCCTGAGCACAGGAAAAAGACTCAATTCTTTCGAAACCGAGTTGGAGACATTAAATTCTGGCAATTAGAATTGGCGCGAATTGGAGGAGGAAAATCTACGATTGATTTGAGATGAGTTTCGCGAGTCATATGATGATGAGTAGCCCTGGTTAGAAGATGAGGGGGATATTTCAGTACCCATAAGAGGATGTCGACGCGGTTGATTCTTTTTACCTTTCGAACCCTGACCTTGGTGTGATGACGCAGGAGTAGTTGGAACACTGGATGATGTACTCAAATAGGAAGGTGGATTAGGATATGCTGTAGAGCTAGAATTCGAAACATTCTGTGAGTACGATTTGCCTGCGTTTGAAGATAGATTTCCTGGATGAGATGAATACATATTACCGGCTGCAGAAGCTCCTGAATTATCTGGTGAATTAATTGCACCTAATTGCATCAATGAGCTAAGAGCAGCTTTGAGCTGAGGATTTTCTAGCAAAGCACTGACAGAAGATGAGCTACCCATCGAATTGTTTCCAGTGCTTTGATACCCGGGTATGGACTGGGAGCCGACCGAAGTCCCTGAGCCGCCCATTTGTTGTGTTGTAGATGTTAAACGATCTCGTTCACACTGCAAGAAGCCAATAACAGAATCTATCTGTTGTAGTGACAAAAATTGTACACCTCCTTCGGATAATATCGTACGAAGTAGATATGCTATATCATCAGGTAATCGTTTCTCGTTTACAGCAGCAGTAGATAAATTATTAGCAGAAGCAGAAGGAATACTCATTTGATTAGGTCCTAGACTGGGAATATCACCAGCTCCAGCTCTGGCTGGATATGCAGGACCGGGAACTCCCGGAGGTTGTGTCATCGCAGCACCACCATAATTTCCATCCTTTATTCCAGGGGGTGGTCCTGCGTTTCCTGAATGAAATGGAAAAGAGAGGAAGGAAGAGATTCAGTCAAGCTCAAGTAAAACAGCAAAAAGCTGAATAACTCACCTCTGGACATGAATGCGAGAAAATCGCTTCTTATCATAGGGATAGCCTCTTCGATAGGTATGTTTCTATGCTCTGTAAAAATAACGAGGAAAAATTATGTTACCATAGCTGACAGATAGACACCGTTGATAAAGATTTGGATCTTACCGGTTTGATTATGCAAAATGTGGACCGTACACGATCTATGTTTTTCATTTTGAGGAGTTATTACTACAGCGTAGAGTGTTTGTCTATGGATATAGAGAAAAACTTGTTCAAACAAATTTCAAAAAATTGATTTAAAAAATGAAATGCATCTACTCACCTATCGAATAAATCATTCAACGTCATACTTATATCTCGAGGCGAGCGTAAGAAAAGTAAATCGATGAACTTGATTGGTGAATCCTCTCGCAATCTTCGTTCAATCATTTCAGCATATCCCCTGAAGAAGAGACAAAATTGGCACCATAAATATACAAATTCACTCGCTTTTGCAACATTCAAAAGATGATGGCGAAGGAAGAGAGAGAGAGAAAAAATTACCATTGATCTTTACTGACAACAATGATTTCAACATCGTTTCCTGGGAGGTCCGGCGGTGGTGGCGGCGGACCAGGTGGCATATCACCTTAAAACAAATGAGAAACAATTACGATTTCATCAAGAAAAAACACAATCTTCAATCCATATTATCATCATCATTGAACATTGCCTACCTGATCGGTAACCTGGACCCGGACCGAACGGAGGACCATATTTTGACATCCTTCGAAACTTATCAAATCACTTCCACTTGGACAAACACTTTCAATCACACTGACAGTATCAGAGATACACTTGTAGCAAATCAAATATCGATGTCAACAATTGAAAGTATGATCCAAATTTAATGATCAATTTAATACTGTATACACCAATATCAACAAAAATTTTCGGCTAAAATTTTCAACTGAAATAATTTTTATTCCAAGCTGTTGCCACCATGAACGCCACTAGCGTAGCTCTATACTGCGCATGCCCAAAACTTTTGATTATATGGAAACAAAATTTTTTTTGACTTGAAAAACATGTTGACATACACCGCTGATTGGTCAAAATAGATTGTGATTAAATCAATTTCTGTTCCTAATTGATTGATTGATTCTTTTCCTTGTTGACCAAGTTTGCCTGGCCAGTTGTGGTGATTGTAAGTGTGTGAATTGTTTGTGTGTGTTCAGTGTTTAAGATGATGCCTGGTTTGATGGACAAGTGTAAAGAAGTGGATTACAAATTGAGCTACGAATTGTTCAAAAGATATCCTCGAGAACAAAAATATCAACGTATATTGTCTTCACTGGAATGGTCATGCCACGGTATACCATGGTTTATGGTGGTCATTGCTTTGTTGTATATATATCCGGGTAATAAAGTTTTGTCCAAATTGTTGGTAGGACTTGTTATGGATGTGATCGTTGTCGCTTTGATCAAAGCTACTGTTCGACGTCGTCGACCTGTGTATCGTAATCAGGATGATCAATTTATTGTCGCATCCGTTGATAAACATTCATTTCCTTCCGGTCATGCATCCAGAGCTATCTATGTGGCCTTATTGACTCAATCTTTGTATGGTCAAGCAACTATGATTGGATTTATGGCTTGGACATGGGCCATCGCTGTTGCTGCTTCTCGAATTTTTCTTGGACGACATCATCTATTCGATGTTGCCGCTGGTTTTGTGGTCGCATATTTTGTTTATACAAGTCAACTTCTTTTTGGAGGCTTGATAAGCGCATTAATATTGCCAATTTTTACTAGCACTTTCGTTGATCCTAGTGATATGAGCGACACCGATAGTTTAGCAATGGATTCATTAGATGATTGATATTCATCATGATCCACTACTACTATCCTTCTGAAATATTTTTGGTTAGTGTATTTCGATCAAGTTGATTACTTATCCCTTTTTATCAAAAGATCTCATGAATGTTCATCGATCACTTGTTGAACGAGCTCTTATCTTAAATGTTGGAAATTTTTTCTCTCACTTTTACAGAGATTTTATCAATCTATTCTCAAATCTAATTCTCTTCTCGAAAACTTAGATAAAATTTGTTGGATTTTTCATTTTAAAACTAGATGGTTAGTTTATTTTCGGTGAAATCTCCAAAAATAATTATACTTCCTTCCGAGAATATTTTGGGAAACTCGCGCTAAAAGCGTCTACAAGCGTTACTTCGAGCCACCATAGACTCAGGGAACTCTAACAAAGTGAAAGAAATATCTCGGGTCTAATAATATTTGACGCTTCATTGGTCAAAGAATGGCTAGAGAATAAAACTTCTTGAACCGACAGGAAAATGATCAATTGACTGGGCTTGGTATAATGACGGCTGACAAATGGGCCTCAGGAATCTTTGTCTTGATAGCATCGATTCACGGAGCAACCAACATAACACACTAGTGTATTTTTTCCTGATGGTAGTTCTTTTGACTCATTGGCTTTCGGACCATATCTCAGAAGTGACATGAGAAAAGTGATCGTTTACTTATCCATCATGCTAAAACTCACTCTGAATTTTCGTCAATGGACAGAAAACATGATGGAATGGTCATCTACAAGGATATTCAAATTGGCTATAGTCGCTCATTAGACAAATTTTCAACATGATCGCATAGTCTTTCGGCTTGAATAATGGTTTCATGACACAAATAGATCGTTTTAAGCTTCTGATTAGCTGTGTGTTATTATAGATGATTTTAGCTTCTAGTCTCTTCCTTATTCAATCTACAAAATTGAACATCATCTGAACCTTATGAATCCGTATAGTGGTAGAGTCTAATGCACACTGCTATGGCGTATCGCTCCAAAAATGGTCTTTGTTTATTCTATCTTTATAATTTAATCAATTCTGATTGAGGGAATTTCAGGGGAATTATTATTAATTATGTCATTTACTCCCTATGATTGATTGCTCAATACGAAAAAAAAATCTGATCCAACGTTTTCACATGTGACAGCAATCAGCATGCAATTATTTTGCCGCGTTTTTAGTCATAAAATGCATGTTTCAATGTCTACGCCAGAATACCCACAAAGTGATAATCAAATGGATGAGGAAATTAGGAAAGACAATCGGAAACACGATTCTATTGTATCAAAAATTTAGCTTTGAAAAACGAGATAATTTAGCGAGGAAAAATGTGAAATCTATGATTAATGTCCAAGACTGGCTATCACGATGATAAAATCTGATTGAATGAACCCAAAAATTTTATTTGATCAGTATCAGTGGCTCGATAAGTTCCAACCAACTCTCGTTAAAATGAAAATCATCAGCTAATCTGTTCTACTATCAACCATTGGAATTTGTCTGTCACAAGTACCACAGGCTCTGAATTCAAATGCCGGTGGAAACTCTGATACTGATGAATACTCAAACAAGTAGTCTTTGCTTCATAGATTCATCAAATCTGGAAGTGATGACTTTTCTTTTAAATTAGTCATTCTAAAGAAAAGTACTTATCACAAGATTCATCCTTTTTTTTGTTTAAAATTGATCGTCATCGGGGGAAAGTTACAGGATCACAGCGCACTGCATTGCAATGGAATCCTGATGCTCGACCTTGAACTCCATTGAGTGTGATTTCATGAAGATTTATTTCGAAGATGAAATACAAAGTTATCCAAGACTAACGCTGTCAGCTGACTATTGTGTTGGATATTGTGATTTCTCACAATATCAGTGGAGGAGTGAATTTAGCCCAAGATTTTGACTGATCAGATTTCGAAGATCAGAAGATAAAGTTTCTGCAAATTTGAGCTTTGAGTTGCTTGGAAACACTACTTCAGAACTATCTGGAAGTGTATCGTGACCATATAGAGTAACTGTGTATTTCATCAAGAAAAATGGTTGGACACTTCAAGGTAAAATATCACAGAATATCATGGAATATGTCTCCACCGAGCCAGCTTTATAAGAATATTTCGATTTCTCTCCACTATTCATTGGGAAGATATTTGAAATCGAGCCAAGCATATTTTGATCAAGTGCCATAAGTCAAGCAAACAGTTTGACACTGCGTCACTTGAATGTTCCATAAGATAAGTTAGTAGAACAATTTTCTACCGAGCTTGTCCGTTGCCTCAACGAGTAACACATACATATCTATTCCTGGATCATTTTGTCACAAACCGTAATAAGAAATCATCCAAAAAGACATTGAGCCACTTGATGCTCTCAGAGGCATGGAAAAGTAGTAGAAAAACCTTTCACAAAAACTGAGTCATAATTAAGGTTGTGAGAGATGTATTATTGATCGATTACAACAGCAACAGTTTCGAAAAGTTTGAGTGGGCAGTTATCACTGGTTAAAATGAATTCAACATCATTCAAGGTATTCGATATTTTCAAGAAACAATTTCAGACAACTCACCGACGTTTTTGACTCGATGTTACTAAATATTTTCTTCTAATCTAGTGGGATCACGTTAACTTTGAACAACTGGATGTCATAAGAAAAATTGATAAAAGTTTAGAAGCTTGTGCCTAACATTTGCTCGTTAAACTCTCGACGGTAATCCTCTGATGGACGAGGTCCGAGGAATGGCCCTTGAAAATCGGGATGCAAATATCCCTGTAAGACAATGGAATAAAATGGAATATTTTAGAACTGATTATTGACGAGAAGTTATTCGAAACTTACACATCGACCAACAGCCATAATACACTGAACAACACTGGGAATATTTCTCTTCTCCCACAGATCAACAGTTTGGAAGAGATCAATTTTTGGAACACCATATCTTTCGGCCTAAAATAAGTGAAAATGTAATGGAAATATAAACAGTCAAGCGCCTCTACTCACAGCTTTGATGAAGTTTTCAATGTTTTCCATCATCTTAAATGGTGCCCCTGATGCGTTTATTTTGGGAATCATACCAGGCTTCAATCGGTTCATCAACTTGCACAAAATTACACCATCTCGAAGAATTTCACCAAATTCACCTTGAGGTAGCCGTTCTCCCAAAATCTCTGACATCCAAGCCAAAATTTCTTGTTCGAGCTCTTGATCACGCTTATTTGCGAGCTTTTTTTATGGTAAAAAGAAATCCAATTTCGTTCAATCAACTAGATTGAAAAAACTTAGGAAAAGAGAAGAAAAAAAACTCACCTTGCATTGAACAGCAGCGGCTATTCCATAGCATGCTCCACGATTAGCCATAATGATATAAATTCAAGAATATTAAGCAATGAAGAGAAAAAAATTCTTTACTGGGTCGATGGATGAAGATTTCACAGTTCTGATCCTTCTCACAGAGAGACTTTCAATTCTGAGAGCTCTCTCAAATTTTTGAGCAACGTAACTCGAACATACATGTGTATACCTAAATTTCGTTACATAACGGGAATTCGAAAAAGTGCTGCAATCTACTGCAAGTATGATTTTAAAGAATTTACAGCATCCATGAATCTTTCTCTCTCTCTTACGAGATTTTTTCCCGGTAAAGTTCGTGATGATGAGCTTTCAGTACTGAAACTCACAAGATACTCCTCAGAGATAAACCGTGATAAATGACTTTTTATTGTAGTTTTAGCAATGTTTTGATCTTTTGAATAGTTTCTCAGATCCTTTACTAACTGATGACTACCCAGTTCTGGAAAAAATGACAAGAAAACTAAAGAAATCTGATCAAAAGATCAAATCCAAATCGATTCTTCAAGTTTGTGTATTTCGCCACTCTCGTGGAAGATAAGTTTATCAAGCAATACCGATATTTAAACTGAAGAGCAAAGAGTAGCAACCAGTGTATCTTGTATTGAGAGAATGTTGCATCGAGATGTTCATCAGACCGCTCATCAAAAGAAGTATCTGAGCCTATCCAATTGACTTCATAAGTGAATTCGATTTTTGCACCTTGAGTTCTAATTTAGCACGATCCTCTGTGGTCAATTTCACCTCCACAATTTGGTCCCCATTGTAGCCAATGTCAAACTTTTTGTGAGTATAGATGTAGTAGCTATTGTCTGACACCTCACGTTTACCGACCATTCCATGGATCGGCAGATCATCTACATATCTACATCTGTACATACATCTGATAGGAGTAATAATAATAATTTTTCACAGCATCTACAAGTTGAGCGATACTCTTCTCATTTAAAGTCATGTCACAGTAAGGTGTTTTTGCGATATAAGCTATATCATTCAAGGGAAGAGATACAAAGAGACAGAACATATAATAAGTATAAAGATGAGATTTTACAAGAAAAAGAGATTGTAACCTTTGTAATCGATATCAATCCCACTGAGTTCTAATTCCATTCCTTGAAGAGCTTCCGCAAGCGTCTCATGATGATGAGACACTGCTTGCTTACTGCCACGACAAAAGGGTAGACTGAAATACATTGAAATACATAAATATTTATAACTTTCTTGTCGATTAGGATAAGGTAACACCACTTCTTCATTATCTTGGTACTGGAAGAGAATCAATTCTTTCGATGGGGAAAATTTTTGTATTAGAAATTGTGATCCTACTCATGATTTGAGCACATTGTAGTTGTTTGCCTTGAAGTGAAACAGAATGATGTTGAAATTTTTCTCACTCTTTTTTCTCCCTCTTTGGAATTATCTAATCAATGAATGACTTTCATCTCGGAGAGCAGTCAGTTTGGAAAACAATTTGATCGTTTTTTTCGATAAGTTTAATGTAGAAAGGCGTTCATAGATTATCTATGAGAATTTGTGGTATCAATTACTCTCCAAGTTGATCCAAGCGGAATGTCGTTTCTCAATTCGATTCGAATTGAGGACCAAAGTGATGTGACAAAGCTGCTATTCTCACTTCTAATCGGCTTGCTTCTGATTCAAGTATTCAAACGGATATATGAAATATTTAGACTTCCAAATGGGCCATATGGCCTACCGATTGTAGGATATCTGCCATTCATGAGTGAAAATTATGCTGGAGATTACATCAGAATGGGTAAGAAATATGGATCACCATTCTCGATTCGTCTGGGAAAAGACGATTATGTGATCATCAATGATTGGGATCATGCTAATGAAGTTTTTGGAAAAGAGGAACTTCTTGCTCGACCACCCGATGGTTTTGCTGGTGGACTTTTTGGTGAAAAAAACGTAGCAGATATGAGTGGACAAGAGTGGAAAGATCAACGAAGAACTGCTCTACATATTTTACGAGACATTGGTTTCGGTAAAAGTGTTATGGAAGATAAGATGTGTGAAGAAATTGAATTATTTGTGAAAGAACTTGACAAACAAAAAAACAAGCCATTCAACATTCTAGATCTTCTATCAGCAAGTACCAGTAACAATATTAGTGTTCTAACTTATGGCAAGCGATTTGAATATGATGATGAAGAAAAAATTCAACAAGATTATCTAACTAAAAAGCTTAACGAAGGAGATGCTTTCATTGGTTTAGGAACAGCTTTTCCATTTATGACCAAAGTTCTCAGTTTTTTGGGGAATAAAAAGTACAAACTTTTAATTGATGGTATCAATAAAACCATGGAATTTGATGCTTCTCAAATCGAGAAGCATATGAATCCAGATTATGATCACATCCCTGATTATATTGATGGTTTCATGGAGAGAATGGACGAACGAAAAGCAAAAGGATTACCATCGGATACATTCAGAATACCTGTTCTGCAGAGTAATATAAACGTTTTGTTCGCCGCTGGATCATCGACTGTATTTTCCACCATGTCATGGATGATTCTTCTGATGGTCAAACATCCTCAATATCAAACGAAGATACGTGAGGAGATATCTCGGGTTATTGGCTCTAGGAGACCAACTTACGAAGATCGTCTTTTGATGCCTTTCACTCTCGCTTTCATCTACGAAACTCTTCGATATCGTACGAACGTTCCACTCAACCTGGTTCGATATGCTTCCAAAGATGTTTATGTAAAAAATACTTTCATTCCAAAAGGAACATCAGTTGTAATTAACTTCTTCGCCATCGATCACGATTCAAGTCTGTGGAACGAGCCTGAAAAGTTCATTCCTGAGAGACTACTTTCACCTGATCAATCAAAAGTGATCATTCCATATCATTTGACACCATTTGGAGCTGGAAAACGAAAGTGTATCGGTGAAACTATGGCCCTAGTTGAGCTGTTTCAATACCTGACAAGTATTGTCCAAAGATATGAATTGAAAGCAAGTGAAGGTGCTGATAAAGTATCAGATGAGATACTTGACGGCTTTGTTTCTACACCTCTGCATATGCCACATATTATTATTCAATCAGTCAACTGATATCAAGATCAAACCGAATTTTTCGCTGCTATATTGCCTTTCTTCCATGAAATTTTTGAGTTTATTTTGTCCAAGTTTTTTACCACCTTAGTTGTTATGAAGTGAATAAAACTGGAGTAATGGGGCAATACTCGTGAAGCTGTTTTGCGATATTGGTGATGGATGTAAGAGCTCAAAACTCAAAACTGGGTTTTCAAAATTAGTTACTAGAGCGATTAGTTACTATCTTAATGTCAAGAAGATAGCAGATTATGATCAGCCACATTTAAACGATAAAGAGTGATGATTGACAGAAGCCTTTCATCCATGAAAGAAGTTAGGTTTTTTTATTCCTCGCATGATATTCGAGAGGCTCATTCAGTTATTCTACATGTAATATGGAAATTTTTCCTAACATTTCAGTCCCTACCTTCCAGAGTCGTTCTTCAAAACTTTTTCTCCTTCTTGGACTCGGTGTAGCTGGTGTTACTTTGAGCATAAAATATCTCAGAAAGCGAGAGATTGTTTATGAAAAGTGTGGAAAAGTGTTAAAATTGATAATCTATCCAATTAAGTCTCTACCTGGTATAGAAGTTGATGAGATAGAAATCACACCAAGAGGAGCTAAAGTTGGAACATTGGAAGACAGGTGAGTTGCCATCATCAGACCGGTAAATCGAAATAATAACCTATCTCGAATCACTTAATCAAAAGTGAAACTTTAATCAAATTATCATTTCTGAAATTTTTTTCCGTCTTCCATCACCAAGATGTTTCGTGCTTGTTGATGAAAACAACAGATTCATAACCATCCGTCATGAGCCTTCTCTGGTCAAGCTGTCTGTGTCATTTAATCATGATGCAAATTGTATTGTTGTCAGATCTCCCGATGGCGACCATGTCAAGATTAGTGTAGAGGATAGAAAAAATCCCGTGGATAAAGATGAAATAATCGATATGAGGTTTGAAAAAACAAAAAAAAACGGAATATTCAAATTCATTCTAGTTTTTATTGAAAGATATCTCAAATACGATGTCCAAGGAATAGACTGGGGAGAGGAATATGCTCAATTCTTCAGGAACTACCTTAAAAGAGACGATGTGAAGTTGGTTCGTTATCTACCAAATTTGCTTCCAAGACCAGCGAGACTGTTTCGAAGGGGACGATGGATAATAGATAAAGGTGCTAATGTGAGTATTTTCCTAATGATTGGAATCTATGGAATCAAAGATTCAATTTAATCATCTACAGATTGCCTACCACGATGAGTCACCGTGTCACATTGTCAACGAAAATTCTGTGGCACAACTCAACAAATGGATGGAAGATTTTGTCGTTGATTACAAATACTTTAGACCGACAGTCTACGTAGAAGCTCCAGCTTTTTCCGAAGACTTGTGGGAATTCATGAAGATCGGAGATCTTGAGTTCAATTTTTTGAGTAAAAATCCGAGATGCAAAGTAAGTCAAACTGATCCAGTCACCGCAGAAGTTCATGATAAGCCAATGGAAACACTGAGAAAGTGAGTATATTCGAAAAAATCTGAAGGAAAACAAAATCAAAAATTACCATTTTTCATCAGATATCGATCAGTACCTAAGAACGAAAAAAAGTTAGGAAGTGGACCTCTCCTGGGAACTCATGTGAGGCCAGTGATAGATGGGAAAATTAAAGTTGGCCAAGACATTTATGCTTGCAATTTTCTCTGATGGAAATTCTCTACACTCTGGGAAAAATCGACCAAACTATTCCAAAAACTGAAAAAGCAGGAAAGCCATTGTAGCAATAACTGTCAAGTGTTAAAATCGTTATCCTGACTCCAATTCTCATCACCGCATATACCGTTATGATTAAAATTCGCAATGTTTCAACTTGTAACTGTTACTTGAAAACTTTATATGACAGCTAGTAAACGTGTCAAATCCTTTAGTTACTGAATTATTCGAGAAACCTCCATCTATCATCCTCAAACCGGAAGGCACACTCAGGATGGCAGGCTTACATCATAGCTTCGAAGTGCTGATCGTTAATCAATTAACGATTGCTATGACGATAAACCAGATTGGCTGCCCTCTCATGGATGATTGAGACACAAGACATTTTTCTGATTGGGATGTTCATGAGATATCATGAGTTAATTTGATTGGTTAACGGTCAACTTGGAGGTTTTTTGTAGTCTTCTACATGTCAAAGTGATTTGTCGTTCTGTCGAACTGAAGTTTGATGAGCTCCACCATGGAAACTTTCAACAATATTTGTTCTTACAACTTTGGCCAACGTTTGCCCAAACTTCTTCTCCTTCTGGGATTGAGTGCTATCGGTGTGACATTGAGTTTGAGATATATCAAGAGAAGAAAAATCATCTATCAAAAGTATGGTAAAGTTTTAAAATTAATTATCTACCCAATCAAATCCTTACCTGGTATAGAAATTGAAGAGATGGAGATGACACCGAGCGGATCAATTGCCGGTTTGCTGAGAGATAGGTAAATTTAAATTTAAATGGCCACTTACTGGATAAATATTTGTCTTCACTTCAATTTCTCCTATCAATCAGGGGCTGGGTTCTAGTGGATAGATATGACAGATTTATCACAATTAGACAAGAGCCTAGTCTAGTGAAATTGTCAGTATCTTTCAACTCCAAAAGCGGTTGCATTACAGTGACTTCACCCTCAGGTGATATCATTAAAGTGGATGCAAAAGAAGACGATAAATTCAACAAACAAGATGTAATAAAAACAAGGTTAGTACGTAATTGAGCTTTTATGATGAGCTTCCAAAGCATACCGATGCTATTGAATAATCTTCAAACAGAATATGGGGAACTCCGATTCAAGGTATTGATTGTGGACCAGAATGTGCACGATTTTTCCAAAAATTCCTTGATAGAGAAGGCATCAAGCTGCTTCGATATCATTCAAATTTTGAACAAAGACCTGCCCTCAAATTCAGAGATAATGAATGGACTAGAGACGGAGGAGCTAGTGTAAGACAATTTTTCACAGCTGGCAAACTTTAACTAAACTTTTTCATTGGAATTCCGATGTATTCTACAGATTGTTTACCATGACGAGTCTCCATGTCTGATTATTAACGAAAATTCCGTCAAACAATTGAACGATTGGTTGGATGAGTACAAAGTCACTTACAAGAACTTTAGACCCACGATTCTAATCGAAGCGCCGACCTTCTCGGAGGATCTCTGGGAGTTCATGAAAATTGGAGACCTCGAATTCCACTGTCTGAGTAAATGTCGACGATGCAAAGTCACCACAACTGATCCGTCAACAGGAGAGAGGCATAATGAACCTTTGGTCACGCTAAGAAAGTCAGTATAGGAGTGGATAAGTTTCAACTTAAGCAAATATATTATTTTCTTCCCCAAAGATATCGATCTTTACAAGAACACGAAAAGAAGATGGGACAAGGACCAAAGATGGGCATACATGTGAGATCGATGAAGAAGTGGAAAATTAGAGTTGGTCAGGATGTGTACGGGTGCAATTCAAGTTCTTGAGGTAAATTTTGAGAAGATTTCGGCATCAAGGTAGTAAAACTAGTCCAAAAGAGTCCAACCATGGTGGTTAATCATATGAAAATATATTCTATATCATCAAATCAGCCAGATCAGCGTCTGGAATCTCACCAACTTCCTCCTCATCCTCAACAATATACAAGCTAGCCGCGAACACAATATCTCGTCGGATATCATTCGAAGTTGCCTCAAACTTTTCAGCTAGTTCAGGATTTCCCATGAAGGTAGCAGCGCTCTTGAGATCTTTCAGCAATCCATCCAATCTTTGAATAGTTCGCACGATTATTCCTTCTTGTACGGTGGTCAGGTCCATAATGTTCACAAAAGACTGTGGAAGATATTTTTAGTCATCTAAATAAATCTGCTGATTTTACTTACAGTTCCTTTTGCCCATTCCATCACAACTTCCATTAAACCTTCATGGATTTGCTCGACAAGATCTTCTTCTTCATCTTGACTACCAAATTGTGCTTGCAGTTCCATGATAACTTTAGCTATCGACTTCATTCGCTGCAATACCTGGAAAAGTTGAGCAGCAAAATGTTGGCAAAATGTAAATAAAAGGGAAAAATTTACCTCTTGCATGGTTGAATCGAGAGCAGGAGGACTATCTGTTGTCAAACGGAAGACCAGGCATGAAAGTAAGGAGGCTATGTAGGGCGCGGGAAGCTCAGTGAATACGTTATCAGTTAATAATTCGGTCAAAATTATCTCAAATTCTGAAATTAAACATCCAACTCTTCCCTTGGTCATCAGACACATATCACTATCATCAGTGACATAGCCCAAGCATTTGAGAACTTTTAGTTTGCACTCGTATTCAGGATAATAGCCCAGACTTTGCCTGGATAATTGATGCTTAGCAATTGATAGTTCATCATCGAGTAATGTCTTCTTCATCATAAGTTTATAATGAGGTAGAAATTCTTCACACCAAACACACTGAAACATGAATAACCTTTCAACTTGCTTCAGATGTTCATCAATTAGAGTTGCCTCATCGAGAGTTCTCATGTCGAGATCATATACTGGATTGATGCTTTCTAGGAAAGGAACACCTTTGGGTGATTTTCGATGGCGCAAAACTTCAACCAACTGCAAGATACATTCTTGAGTACAATCTCTTTTCTTCCAGGATTTCATATCTTTTTCTCGCCAAACATGATGAGAGACGCCTGGTATCACAATTTTGGTGATCGACACTACCTCTTCAAAATGTATTCTCTTGAGAATTGGCTCCAATTCATCGAAGTCAGACAAATTTTGACCTTGAAATGTAGAAATCTTTTGGGGTTTTACAGCCAATACATCAATGCCTGCTTTGCAAGAGCTAATGATTACACAGACCATGAAAGGGTGGTGCTCTTTCATTTCTACTAAGAGTAATCGTCCAGGAGAAGCCAGTTTTCTATCAATGAGTCGTCTGCATATTTTAGGCATAATCTTGGCCCTCAGACTCCTACAGGCCAGTATGCTATGACAGAATTCTTTTAGATCCAAACATGCGTCACATTTGTCTATTCTGATGCTTGATATTTCTTGTTGAATACGATGTATATCGTTAGATCTTGTGGGTATCACTCTTTGCTGCTCGTGTTCGCCAAAAGATTTTTCCATGATCGACTCGATTCGAATATGCTCTCGAGCTCTCAAGTTGTTCAACAGCATTGAGTATGTAAGACGAAATTGGGACTTTAACGGTGTTGCTTTTCCTTTGGTTATCCTCATCAAATCGGATTGCTCTGGAAGATCTTGTTTGCATAGTACATAGACATAACCAGTCTTATCTTTGCCTCGACGCCCAGCACGTCCAGCCATTTGGATATATTCTGACGACTCGAGGTCCCGAAAATTCTTTCCATCATGTTTGCGAAGATTATCGAAGAGAACAGTTCGAGCGGGCATGTTGATTCCCATAGCGAATGTTTCTGTTGCGAAGAGTACTCTGACTAGACCATCGGTGAAAAGAATTTCAGTTATTTCCTTGAGCAGTGGAAGAATTCCGCTATGATGAATTCCGAATCCATTTCTCAGCAATGATACCATCATTTTAACTTGGGGTAAAGATCGATCCACTTTCTTCAACTTACGCAAAGACTTGTGAATGAAGCGGGTGATTCTGCCCTTCTCCTCAGCGGTAGTCAAATCGAGAGAATCTCTCATGAGTGTTGCAAGTTGATCACATCTTTTGCGTGAGAATATGAAAACTATCACTGGTAATTTTTCTTCCTTCTGTAAATGTCTTATCACAGTCTGGTAAACATTGCGATCATTTTTCTCATTATTACCATGGCGGTACGGATTTTGAGACTTACTCTTCTTTGCGTAGAGAGCTTGCCGATAACCATCTTCCAACCAATTGGTATTCTCATCAATAAACGTGTATCGTTCATTTATCGAACGGCCATCTTTACCAAGATAGAGATAATGTTCCAAAGGTACTGGTCGCTTGGTTGTGAAAACTACATGAGTTGGCCGCCTTCGAACACGCCCAAGCCAGTCTGCAAAATCTACAACATTGGGAACAGTTGCACTCAGCAGAACAAGTCTAACGTGCTCTGGAAGCATGATGAAGACCTCTTCCCATACATGACCACGTTCCGAATCATTTACGTAATGGACTTCGTCAAAAATAACCCATTCAATATCTCGAATCATACTGGCTCCACGGTATAACATTTGCAGAAGTATTTCGGTGGTCATGATCAAGCAAGGCGCTTCAGCACGAACTTGAACATCTCCAGTCAGAATGCCAACATTGGAGTTTCCGAAGGTTGAACAGAAATCTCTGAATTTCTGGTTAGAAAGTGCTTTGATCGGAGAAGTGTAGACACATCGAGTTGAATTACATTTGATCGACAAGGCTATAGCGTATTCGGCGACAACAGTTTTACCAGCAGATGTATGAGCGGCAACGAAAACATTTTCTTTGGCCTCAAGACAGAGAATGGCCTGCTTTTGAAATGAGTCCAGCTCAAAGGGGTAGATAAATGCAGGTGTAGGAACCAATTCTTCAAATTTCGGCATATTTTCTTCTACATTAAGAACTTTTGCATATTCAGTGGACGCAAGTCTACCATGAGTGGTGGGAATGTTACCGATCTGGAGCGATACAATGCAAGCTTTTTGCTCCTTGATGACATTATCGATGACTTCTTCGCTGATTTGATCTTTTTCATTTCTGACTGGAGATGAGCTAGAAGGCAGTAGGTTTTCAAGAGCTTCATTGGAAAAGATGTCTGTAATCTTCGAACATGCTTCGATCTCTTGATTTATTGACTCTTCAATTTCCTTCCAATTTGGTTTAATCTCAGAGTTAATGAAATCTTTCCAAGCAATTTTCAAAGGCTTCAATAAAGATTCTTTGGTGTTCACAACGGGCTTTTGAGGTTCACTAGCAGCTACACCATTGACCAAACCAGCGGCATATTCTTCTCTTTCCAACACAAGGCCAGCGGTTGCCGGTTCAAATGGAAGATTATTGGGATCACCTTTCACAGGCTCAGTCGCTGGTGATGGTTTACGGGCCAAGTCTAGTGAGTTTTGAGCATCAAGATATTCAGGGCCAGGAAAAGGTATCTCATCCTCAGTGAATGGTAAAATTAAGCCTGTGGCGGGATTACGTCGAAAGTTGAGTGCAGTTGCAAATGCGGCGATCTTGAAATTTTTGATCGCATTGTCTGCAGCAGCATCTTTCCAATCTTGATTAGAATCAACACTGGGCTCGGATGATGCCATAGCATGGAAAGATTATCCTTGTCACCACCAACACACGATAATTCACCACAAATCTGTACACAGATCTTTGATCTGGGCACCAGAAATTCGATCACAGAAGTTAATCACAAAGTAGAAAAATTTACCCTATGATAACAAAAAGAAGAATCACAAATCAATAAGTTTCCAAATGAGATCTGATCCAGTGATGGCAACCTTTAAATTGAATCAGAAAATTTAAGATACTTTGATCAAAGGAAACAAAACATCGTTCCTGGTTGAAGAAGCGCTCAAAAAACCGGATCAAGTGAAAACGTGACAAACACATGAGATTATTTCTTTTCCTCTCTCTCTCACATGGAAAGTGTATCTGATTACATGTGCATTTAACTTATCTTCGACAGTTTACCTGAACAAAGAAATGAGGATCATACAATGGATCATATCAATAATAAATGGTATGATAATGGCCTGATGCAATTATTATTATTAATTAATTAATTCTTCACGAGATGAAAATGAAAATGGCAATGTGATGATCCTCTTGGATTAGGATTCGAAAGAAAAACCGCGATGTCTTCTCAACCTTTTTTTGTAATGTGTGGCAAAACAATTTTGGCATGAAAGTATCACACAATGATCACCGGTAGAGATCTGATCGGGAAAGTTCATTACTGCTACATTACTGTGTTAAGATTCTCTTGCATGAGTAATGATCTATGAATGTTAGAGGAGAGATTTGTGTGAATCACAAGTGGAAACACTTATCAATCATAGCCTTAAATACAACGTGATTTGATGGGTAGAAAATCAGATAGTGGGGA
Source organism: Brevipalpus yothersi (assembly GCA_003956705.1). Taxonomy (NCBI): domain Eukaryota; kingdom Metazoa; phylum Arthropoda; class Arachnida; order Trombidiformes; family Tenuipalpidae; genus Brevipalpus; species Brevipalpus yothersi. The sequence continues at coordinate 41,400 of QZCP01000690.1, read as the reverse complement.
CATGTTATCATCTTCACAAAATGATATTAGAGAGGTAGAAGCAAATTCACTTACTAGTGTTTCATGTTCACGGTCGTTTCACATATGATGTCGAACTAGATAGGACATACAAAAAAAAATTACTTGGTAAAGAGTAGAAAAATTGTTATATTCATCAGATTACATGGTACTGTATGTGTGTGGTACACATCAGGGAAACAGGGAACAAATTATCTTACTGAAACACTGGTAATCAGTGAAACAAATTGCTCCTAATCTACATCCCTGATTGCATGTTTTAATGTTGGTAAGAACAAGGTTTAACCATAAGTCTTATGGCATAAGAATTGGAACATGTACGAGTTGTATCGAAAATGCCGAAAACACAGATTTTTTCTAGTTTCTAGCATCTAAATGTGAAAAGGAAACGGAAAGCTTTTCAAGTCGAGCTGTCCCTCGAAAGGGAGACAATTTTTCTCTCTCTCCTCTCTCTTCTCTCTCAATATCTCCCGATTGGTGATAAAAATCGAACTCTTACTCAAAAAACTTTTTCTCTAATCTATGATCTAAAGTGTGATAAATTTGGAAATAATTAATATTCGAACTTTTCCTTGATGATAAAGGCATTCGGAACTCACCTCTTTCACATTATACACATTGCGTATTGGTCTCAGTGTGTTTGAATATGTGCTAGACATTGTAAATTCACATAGACACATCATCAAGCTTAACCTAAAAGCTTTGTCCGGATATCAGTGATTCAAGCTTACGGATCAGTACGGAAGATCGTAAATTATCTCGAGGTAATCGAGAAAAGATGAATGAAATAAGTGATCAAGTACGTCATGGTATTAGGGAAACTTTCTCAATGTTCGATTCAGATAACAAAGGTACTATCGAATCAAGTAAGCTTAAAATGGTCATAAGAGCTCTCGGTTTTGAGCCCAAAAAGGAGGAAGTGAAAAAAATTATCAACGAATATGATAAAGATAATGAAGAAGTGACTGCTTATGATGATTTCCTCAGTTTAATGTCCAAGAAAATATCGGGAAAAGACACTAATGATGAAATTATGAGAGCATTCCAGTTGTTCGATGATAAGAATACCAGTAAGATTGGTTTCGAAACTCTCAAAAGAGTTTCCGAAGAATTGGGTGAAAATATATCGGAAGAAGAATTGAGAGAAATGATTGCCGAAGCTGATCGTGATGGAGGTAGTTATGTTAATAAATCTGAGTTCCCTACGAAAAATGAAAAAGACTTGTCTCTTTTGAATCTCGTTAATCAAAGATCTCATGAAAAAATTATCATCTTTTTATTATGCAAATTTGTAGAGAGTGTATTTATTTGGATATTATATATTTACTCGTGCTCGCCGTTTTGAGTGTGATAAAACTCTTCCATTTACATGGAGAGATGGACAAAACTCACCGATTCATAGAAAACATACTCATCCATGTACACATACATACCACCTCATCCTTGGGTTCATATTGTCATATCCAATCAAAAATTGTCAGGTGAAATAATCTACCGTGTTATCGATGCTGGATGTTGGAGTAACTTGGATGTAAGAATGTGTTTTCCTTGCTGATCAATTGCAAATATCAGTGTGCCTTGTGAAAATTGGAAACAATGTCAGTGATGGCAATAGAAAAATAACAAAATTTATTTTCTAAAGATTTTGTCTCTTAGAGACGAAGTTCGCTGAGAGGTCAAAGCATCCAACTTGTAAGGATAAACAAGTTTTGATCATGAAAAAAAATTTCATCATGTACAAGTTAAGTTTCTTTGGAAACAAACAAACAACCAATGTTAAGCAAAATGCTGTCGAGGTGATTTCATCCTATTCATTCGGTTATCATGCAGCATAGATGGATGTGGTGCACTGGGTGGCATCAGGGCACCAAAAGGACTAGGGTGAGAAGTTCCTATTCGATGAGTGTATATATTCTGATGATGATTTTGCGCCACGGGCATGGAATTGTCTCCTGAATTTGCTTGTAGGCCAGTTGAATGGCCCAAGTGAGTTCCACTATTTGTATGAGGTAGAACAGGGTTCGATGGAGTGAATTTGATCGGAGGAAAACTAGAGACAATGTTGTCGTTATAGCTACCCAGGTCAGTAGATGGAAGATTGAGGAAGGGAAAATTCGGATAACAGATGGGAGAAGGTCCCACTGATCCAATAGGACCAGAGGTACTCGATCGAGATGATGGAATGAGAGGTAAAGAGTTGGATGGTTGGCTCTGTCGAACAGAATTATCATTTGAATCTGTATTCCGTTCACTACGATCGCTAGGAGCTCCAGATGTTGTCATCACAGAGTGATTACGATGAGTTTCTTGACCACTGACTGGGAAATTGTCCACCGAAGAGTATGCTGTGGAGCTTGACGAGTTTCTATTGTCATTCGATCTCGTTTTATTGGTTACTTTCTTTGAACTCGATTTATTGACGGCTGTTTTAACTTGCTTATTAAGATTGGATACTCTTGAAGTTTTACTTGGGTCATCTATAAAGAAAGAAAGAGATGCATTTAGAGAATGAAATTGCTAACTGATTGTCTTGTTACTCACTTGAGAAAGAGTTGTCAATTTGTTTCCTTGCAACAGAGGAGGTTGCAACAGTTGATGCATCGCCATAATTGGAAACTGCTTGAGATGAAAGCGAAATTGCTGGATGAGGATTATAAGCAGTGTTACGCGAAGAGCTCAAGTAGGGAGCGTTTTCGAAACCGACGGTAGACGTTGAGATCAACGGAGTGAAAGATGAGGCAGAGGAGAAAGCGGTTGTGGCTATATTGGTGGGTTGAAGAGAGCTTGGAGGATAGTTGACCAAAAAGTTGGGAGTTGTGTCACAGCTGCTCAAACTTGATGCTGTCATACTTCTATGCAGATCATAGTTCGATGATAAATGGGATGAAACATTGGTGGAACCATCAACACGATTATAATGATTGTTTTCAGTTGAATTTGGGAACGACGAACCAGAATTCAAAGGTTCTGTGAAACCAAATGGATTGTTGGTTCCAGGCCTTCTTCCTGGCGTTACATAGTTATTAGAAGCTGGCAAAGGAGCTTGAAAAGAACTCTGACCAGAATTGGCTTCCATGAACGTTGTCGAGCCGTTGGTGATATTAGTGGATACACTATAGCTTGATTCTGGTGGAGTATTATTTCGCTCTCTATTTGTGCTCGGAATTGTTGCATAGGGATTAGAATTGAAAATATTACGAGAATTGCTCGAGTTAGTGGCTGGAGAGTGGCGAGAATCTTGCAGGTTGCTAGGTTGAGATGACCGTTGGTTCTGTGAATTTGTCTGAGGATGATTACGTTGAGAATTCGAGGAACTCTGTGATATGGTATGACTAGCCTGGGAAGATGGCTGCTCTGGCCAATGCTGACCAGAGGCTGAGTTCTGAGACCCTTGATGTTGAGGTAAATGATGATGTGATTGTTGAGGAGATTTATCCCTGAAAAAGATGAGTCAAAAAAAATCAGCCAGTGCTAAACATTATCGTCAAATTGACAAAATTTCAAACTTACGAATAGATACGTTGAGGGTGCCGTTGCATCACCAGTTGCTGTCGCTGTTCATCAGAACGAGTTCTTGATTCTGTTTGATCACCCTGAGACATAGGAGCTCGATAGTTTGAATTATGGAGCTGAAGATTCTGGTGCTGATTAGTGTTTTTGCAAAGATTGTCCGAAGAAATCGTGTTGCCAACAGGAGAAGAGTGTAGAAGTCTATCAGCAGAAAAAGATGAAAGGGCTGTGGAAGAGCGAGTTCCACTATCTCTATTCATATTAGAGGAATTGAAGTCCAAGCTGGGTCCAACAGGTTGATGAAGTTGATAGGAAGAGCTAGAGGAGACATTTACTTGCTGCGGTTGTCTTAGCAGAGATTCAGTAGAATATGATAGATAATTATGCTGTCCAAGAGTATCTTGAGAGGTAGGATTTGTGGCGTTCGATCCATCAGATGATTCTCGATTATTGGTTGATCTTGTGCGAGAAACGATGTTGTCTTGATGGAAGCTACCCAAATCAAAATCTTTACGGACTTTTTGTTTTTGTACTTGAGAGCTACTTTGAGATGTGCGAGATCTTTGCTGGTCAGAGGATTTCTGTTTCTGTTGGTCATTAGACTGTTCAGGTGGAGATTGGTATATCTGATTTTGAGTGTTGGTGGTTTGTGAACCTGAATAAGAGTTGACATCGACTTGGGCCTGCCTGGGATTATTTGATTCTACAAAGCCAACATTTCCAGAAATATTGTGGGAATGTAACATCATATCGTGAGAACCAATGGTGGAAAAGTTCTCCGAAAGACGAGAACTCAAATTTTTGTCCATCTCTGAGTTCATTACATTGTCAGAGAGGGTTTCTTTTTGATTCCCAATCTGAGTGTTTTCGAGACAAACATTTGAATCTGATATGATATTATTGCTATCGGATTGAAGAACGTTGTTATTCGCTGGGTTCCGAGTAAGAGGGCTAGAATATCGAGGAGAATTAGTGGGATTTTCAAAATCACACAAATTCATGAAGTCATAATCAACGATTTGATTGATCATTTGATAGTCCACCTGGCTCTCTTGAAGTTCGTTGTGATTAGATGCCTTTCCTTTTTTATCAGAAGAGCTACACTCACTGTTCTCTTGATTAGAACTTCTAGTCTTATCGTTACTTTTCTCCACACTTCTCTGATCACTCAATGGAGTATCAGAATCTGTAGCTTTTTCTATGATAGTATGAGAGATTACTGTATTCTTCTTAGCTCTCGTCTTTGATGGAGTCTTTGGTTTCGAAGCACTAGAGGACTGGTTTGATGCTTTCTCCTTGAGCTCATTGGATAAGTCTTCAGTATCGTCACCTTCTTCCTCAGATAGATTGAGCAAAGTACTTTCACCCAGTTTCACTCTCATCTTTGGCGTCAATTTAGTCTTCCTCTTCTTCTTCTCTTTGCCCTCATCGAGGTGAACAGCTTCTATCGTGGTGGTGGTTCTCACCTTTTTTCTCACTCTTTCTCCATTGAAAGACTGGCTAGGCTGTAGGTTAAGATTTGTAACTTGACCATTGAATGGATTAGATGTGAGGACGAAGCCAGCTCCAGGAGTATATACAAAAGCTGGTTGAGGCTGATTCAATACTGAAAGCAATTGGCCATTAGACATGAGTAAAGTTTGCTGCTGAGGTGGAGCCAACAGTGTTGAACCTAAAATAATTGGCCCCTGACTAATACCATTATTATCAATAGACAAGGTGCCATTTCCCAAGACACTGACATTTGGTGAAGGACGGATTTGAATTCTCGAACCATTCGATAAGCTAATTTTTGGAGCATTTTGGTCAAGATTTTGGTTCACTACAAATATAGGTGAGTTATTCTTCAGATCTGTCATGGAATTTGGCACTTCGATGGTCGAATTCTGGCAACCCTTTGTTTGAGAGGAAATACTGGGCATCATTGGATCGTCATCTGATGAAGCATTCGATAATCCATCATCGAGATCCTCCAAGCCTTTCAAGTTGGTATCATTATTATGATTCAATATATTTTCACTAGACTTATCCTTCCAGGTATCATAATTCAAATTGGCAGAGGACATTCCAGACATGCGAAGAAGTTTATAATAAGTTGTACTGATTTTCTCAAGCTTTCTGACTTTTCTTTGGAGTTCTTTAAACTTCTCCGCTACAAAGGGGAGAGTGAAGTAGATATTCGAGGAGAGAAGACGAACGATTCCGTTAGTTAATGAAAAATAAAAGCAATCTTACTTCCCCCCAAGTTCGTTCAAATTTTGATAATTGTTCTACTCACCTCTGACCTTATCAATATTTCCAAAAAGTATTCGATCATTAATCTCTCTAAGGTGGATAATATGGCAGTATGCTCGCTCAAGAATATCATTTTTACTCTCCTTCTTGCTGAATTTTGGCGGTAACACTTCGGCAATCTTATTGATCCAATGGCTTATCTTATCCTTTCTCTTCCTTTCAGAATTATTGTGCAACTTTCGACCAATTGATGACTTTATTGGAGGCCTATGGGTGTAGGATGAAATTAGTGTGAGAAAAGGCAGATAAATTTATCAAAGAAATCTTTACCGAGGTTTTTCCTTTTGGGTTTCGATATTATCAGGAAGATTTTTACGGTGTTCTTCACCTTGTTTATCTTCACTTTCCGTTAACATTATCACCCAGTTGACGGAAGCTTCTGTCAGTTTTTCTCAAGCCGATCGACACAAGATCTTGATATCTCAGGTTGACCCATCATTTCGAGGAAACATTTGAGGCTGCAGTGATTCATGTGCATTCGATCATACTTGGCTATAAAATTCTGAAAAAAAGATCAAAACAAATTCATGATACAATGATAACACAATAGGGATCACTGCTCGATCTTAGGCTCAAGAGAAGGAAGTAAGAGAACGAAGACCATCATCTTAGTAGATCAACTACCAAGATGATCACACCCATAGACACTCGAGAATCAATCAAACTTACCTTGTAGGGATTTTAAAAATTCGCTAAAAAAGACAAAAACAATCTAAAATGTTTACAATAAACACTGACAAAACGAATAATATTTGCATTTACTGCTGTTGACTTTGATTGGATGATGAAAAATTTTCAACCAAAAGAGCGCCAAATGATCAGAACAAGTTTCTATCTCATTCTTTTTCCAGATGCATACTGAGCGCTCATGTGGGCCAGAATTTTATCAGATGTTCATTTTATTATACACCCTAATCATTTCAACATATCTCGTACCTATCCATGGATGTTGAAACTGTTTTCGAAACCAAAGTGGAGCTTTTTTTTATTATTATACCGTACGGTACAGGACTCGAACGTGTGTTAGAGCCTGCAGTGACTAAATTGTCAGTAGTGAATGAATCAAGTTTATTTTCTAGTTTATATATTACGTCTTGGAAGAATTTGCCATGGGAGACTCCTTTTCGAAAATATATGTTCTAGATTTTATTCATTTCAATGCACGCTTCAACTTATTTTATGAAAGTTCGAATGTGACTCTTTATCCATGCAAAGTGAGTTTGTTATCAGCTGAAAGCCATTTTGAGCTGGACAGGCCAATCTTCAATATCGATTGATTCATTATCGCCTCTTACGTTCCTGAGCCTTATCGAGTTTACCTAAAGAAAACATGATGTGAGATTATCATGAGAATATTCAAAATTTGCTAAAAATTACATTGTCGTTCCAGAAGCGCTTGGGTTTTCCTTTTCAATCGATCGGCTGACGATTTCACACTGCTCACTCCAGCCTGTAACAGACATGATTAATGTAGTTTATTAACACAAAATCACCCACATGCTCTCAGAAAAGGACGCCCATGGTCTTTGGTCTTGCTCAAATGGATGAACTCGAAGAGATAAACCATATTAATAGTGTCGGAATTTGTACTGACTTTGGTAGAGTTGGATTTTGAAGGTTCTATCTGAGGAGGTTTCCTGAAGACAAAAAATTGAGAGGTTACAATTGCGAAACGATGCTTTATAATGATATAAATTCATTGAAATGGTTAGAATATTACCTTGAAGAAGAGGATTCGTCAACGCTCAGACTGCTATCACTGTCTTCATCGAGATCATCTCGATAGTACTTTCTAAGGGGTGGAACAGAGGGATTACTTGCAACGCTGGTCGGATCTCCACCTTTTGGAACATCGTCATGTTTAGTGAGTTGAGGAATTGAATTCGGTTTCTTCTTTGAATTTTCATCAGAAGAACTGTGGCCGGAAATGTTTTTGCTAGATATAATTCGATCTCTCTTATATTTAAAAGTAAGTGACTCATGCGAGGAAGATCTAGAGCTAGAGGAATTCGAAGAGGACCTTCTCCTTCTTTTGGGCTCCTTGGAAGATCTTCGACTATGCCTGGATGAGGTAGGTTTGTTGGATGAAGATCGTCTCCTATGTCGATGATGTCTATGCTTATGAGATGAAGCTATCAAGGCAAATGAAAACATTCAGAAAGTTTTCAAATTTTTAGTGAATTCGACTGTTTTTTTCAAACTTACAATATCTCGGAGATCGGCCCCGGCTCCTTGACTTCGATCGCCTTCGAGATCGATGCGGAGAAGAGGAACTTGATGAAGAAGATCCTGGAAATGGAAGGGTTATTTTCTGCAATTTAGGATGAGAGTACCTACTTCTTCGACGAGTTGAATGAGATCGAGATCTTGAACGATGATTTCTACTTCTTTTCCTTCCCTGAGGAAGAAAATTCTTGAATTAAAACACTTCGTTCATGAAATACAGTATGTAAGTGAAAATAAAAAATTTTTCCAGATTTCTCGATCCTCTCAAGTAGTACTCACATTGTATCTTCTACGATGACGAGAATAACTTCTACTCCGGCTCCTACTTCTTGATCTACTTTTCCTAATTCGGTACCTAGATGGAATAGATTCTGAACTCGACGATTTATCATCTAGAGGAGAAAAATTATGATAGTCAGGACATGAGAAAGTCAAGGCAAATATGAAGGTGTGTAAGTGTGCATGCAATTGGGTAGAGTGAAGCTTGTTAAGATCGCAGAAGGGTTTTGCACTCAAAGAGATGGTGTAAAACACAATAAAAACACATGGGTGTCTGTTAATACATATAATACGTATATCTCACCTTTATGAGAGACACGTGATCGTGTGCGGGAATTGGATCTCCGACTACTTCGGTGATGTGAGGCTGAAAAAAATGAGAACCGAGAGGCATGAAATCGATTTCACCTGAAAACAATCCCTCCTTGAGCATAAACTTGGTCTCACAATATTACTGAGGGACAAGTTTATCTTCGGATAATCGCAAATGGATAAAGTTTCCCAACAGTAATTTGCATGATCTTTATCATGAGGATAGAAAGAAAAAGATCACTATTGTACTTACATCTTCTTCTGCTACCACTCCTAGACCTTCGTCTTGATTTCTCAAAACTTGATAAACTACTCGGACTGCTAGGACTTCGGCGTTTCCATCCATAAACACTTCGAGGATCTGGTCGAATGGGTGATCGAGATTTGGAGCGGTACAATGTCGATCTTCTAGGAGAGAAACCCGGAGAGGGTGAGCTCTCTTTTGTAGGACCAAATAATTTTTCCTCTATTTCTGGAGGCATAGATGGCCCAAATTCAACTGCTGGTGCTGGCTCTACAACTGCAACAGGCTTAGATGACTTTGTTTTCTTTTTAGAAGTTTTGACGGTACTTTTCTTCTTAGACTTTATCTTGCTTTCGTCTTCTGAGCTGCCTCCAAATGATGTGATAAATTCAATTTTTCTTTCTTCAACTTCAGAATCTTCTGATTGTGATGAAGATTCCACCTTGGATGCAGTCTCCTCATCGGATCCTTGTGTTTGCTTGAGACTTTCTGCCACATTGTTTGCCCTGACGATTAACATGCATCTTTCTTTCAATGCTCGCCTCTCTCTGCGTGACTTACGACCAGAAAACATGGATTTTTCACTTTCTAGTGCCTTAGCAATTCGAATCCTTTCAGCTTCAGCAAGGTCCTCTTCAGCAAAACGTATAAAATCATCATTCATAAGATCATATTTCGCTGCTAATCCATTCATTCTGATCACTTGATCGGCTGTAAGAGTTTTGATATCAATAGAGGAGTCGATGTCTTCTTCTGAATCAGTTCCATCTTCAGATAATTCGTCCTCATTACCAGAGTTTCTAGTCTCTTCTGGATTTTCATAGTTATAAGCGAATACTGCTTTCTTTTTCTTCTGAGTGGTCGTTTCTTCGGACTGATTCCCTCCATAACGCTCCTCTAACCAAATTTGATGTAAACACCTCGCCTCAGAGATACCAAGGAATTCATTCTGTATCAGATTACGCCATCGTTCATAATTGATTCTTCGTTCAGCTTCATCATTTTCACGTTTATCACTTTTCGTGGCAGGTTGTGGAGGGCCAAAATCTAAGGAGTCTATGGAAAAGTTTCCAATCAGAAAGAGTTTTTCTCCTGGGACAAAATAGGCACAGGATTGAAAGAAAATACAATACCTAGATGGGCTCTCACATCAAATCTATCGATAGTATTGTTCTCATCCCCATGCCATGGGACCAGACAATTTTCTGCAGCTGATGAAATGCTGGCGTCTACATGAATTTTGGCTAATCGACCATGAATTTGGAGAAATTGGGCAGGATCTCTTCGAATTTTTTCATAAAATTCACGTCTTCTTTCGGCACGCTTCTTGTAGTCCACTATCATCCCACGAATCTTTCGTTCATGTTTCCTCGCCTCATGCCACATGATGATAAAGTTATCATTTGACTGTTAACCAAAAATCGGTCGTCTTGTTTAACCAAAACTTGACATCAAATACTATACCAAGCTGTGTATCATAAGGCCAAATGACTCACCTAGATTATTGCTTGTATTGATGAGAAGTGAGTAGCTATGATATGTCAGATGATTCAATAAGGATTGAGGGGTGAAAAAAATCAAAAAACAACAATCAATCACCTCGAATACCACAATTAAATCAAGATGATTCCTTTCAGAATCTTGAAGATTCAATCTTTGAATTGAAATCAATTTATCAAGAAAAATATTAAGCTCGCTAGATGGCGGTTGAGAGAGTGTCGAAATTTTAAAATTTCGAATTCGAAATATTCTGAATTCTTGAACTTTTATAACATCGATTTCATGATAAAGATAATTTGATTGAGATTGAATCTGCTGATAGTTTGAAACGTTTGCATAGCGAATCTTAGCGATGAAGGGCGATTAGAATCAGTGGTAGTCCAATTTTCTTGATGCTTCTCTACAGTTTATGTTCTGAGGTCAGATTCTGAACTTTTAAGAGAGAAACTTTTGCCTATTACTTTCGAAAGAGTGATCAACCCTTCATTCAATTTGAACCAATTTAGGTGAATGGTGATGATAAGGGATTTAGTTGGCGATGATTTTCGCTTGAGCTTCTATCAAATATTCTTTAATGCAAGAGAAAATGTTAGAAAGTTTGTGGAAATTATGAAAACAGTACTGAACATTTTTTCAAGTCAAAAATTGTTGTTACTTGAGTGAGATTGATGAGAATCGATGTTGTATCTTTCTTATCTCTTACATTCTTCATTCTCAAATTAAGTGGACAGTTATAAATGTTGTTGATGTTTATCACAGAGATTTGATTCGGAATAAGTGGATTAACTTTCGATTTTTCGAAATGAACATCCAGAAAAGCAAGCATCGTCATTACGTGCTGCTCTTATTGAAATGTATCAAAACAATCACAGTTGTGAAAGTAAGCTCATGTGATAATTTACAGTCTTCATCACATTCTTTCTGAGATTCATTCTCGACATAGGTGTGACCAAACTCTCCACCACCGAACACACCAGTAAAGTTGACCTTTGGAAATATTTTGAACATAACATCTGCTTCTACATTGAACTTATTTCGGTAGAAGAATCTACCTCTTCCATTACATATGAACAAGAAGCCCATTGTATGAGCATTAGAGTCATACTGATCAACATCAAAGGGTAGAGAATTACGAAATTGTTGCAGTTTTTCGACTGTCTCATTACGGTCAAACTTTTCCATCACAATGAGACTAGCAGCTTGGATACCTTTGCCAGCGAATACAATGGATGTTGGGTGTCCACAACTCAAATGATCGGTTTCATCGTGAATATGCCGTGGATCGTATACTGCAGACACTGATGCACCACCTAAGGCAATATTTGATGGAATGTTTTTCAAAAATTCCTCTAACTGAGGGGGATTTGGATGGGTGAAAAAGAAAAGAATGCATTTAGCTGGATACTCTGGATCTTTTAGATTCGGCTCTTCACAGCCATTCGGACACCAAGTAGTTACAGTGATCTTGTAATCATCATAACGATCACTAAAGATACAGCCAGCCATAGCATGAACTCTGTAACATGATTGCTCTTCAATTTCCCACAGATTTTTACCAAATTGTTGAGTGGCTATAAGACCAGATGGTGCCAATATAGTCAAATGAGAAATGTTTGATATCGAAGATTGTTGACTCAATTGATCAGCTATACCACCACTAGTGGCAAAAAATATGCAAAACTTGGGTAAGCATCTCATTTCGTTCGAAATGTAATCGAAAAGCAATCGATTCACATGTCCAGGCTCATTATCGGTTGCTTTCATCAAATTTTTGGCTTTGTTTACTTGAGAGACAAGAAATTGTTGTGCTTTTTGAACAACTTTTCCGCGCTGCCGAGGCATATAATTCTTCCAAAATTTTTCGATATACATGAGAATGAGGATCACTTCACCAGGTCTGTCTTGTATCAATTGTCTCGCAGTTTGAGACCATCTTTTGCACACCAATCTGCTACGCCACAATTGAGCAGCACTGAATGAGCGCAATACTTCACTCAATATGAGATCATTTTGAATCACAAAAGATTTTAATTCATCAATCCTTTGATCACAAACATCATCTCCTCCTGATTTGGCCATTGTATGGGAATACAAAACAAATCTCCCTGGAAAGTGTCAGAGAGACCAACAGATTATTATTGGATATTATAAATACACTTGCGAATCTCATCCTTACCAAACTTATCACGATCTCATAAAAATTAGTTGATACCGATCCAAACTTGAGATGAAAAATTTCAAATTTGAGATGATTGTTCGCGTTCTGTTGGATTGATGTGATCTATTGAGAATCTTCAGATAAAATTGAATCATCAAAATCAAGAGTAGGAATGTTCCCTTGAATAGGGCACAAATTAAATTAATCATGATTCATAGACTCATAATGATTGTAATCGAAGCAAATCTATTGGCCTTACCATTCATATCATAATATCAGCACAAGGCTACGATCACTTGAAGGATTTTCTCAGAGTGCGAAGGTGAATCAATCTTTTTTCACACCACAAAAAAAAATCATTAGCAAAATGAATCAGTTTGTCGAACAGAACACAATTTAGTGCTGATCAATTTTAAGTATAAACATAACGAAAGAGTTGAGTATTAATCAGTTTTTAGTGTCAATACTGACCAGTGTCAATAAGCTGAGAACCACGTTATGATTAAAGTAGATCGAAGATCTTATCGACATTTGATATGACAAACAGTGTTTATTAAATACAGCTGATACACATGCTGAACAGTGTTTACTTACACAGATACAAGCAACCAGATGAAGCGACAAGCTTTTTAACTCTTTCTCTCACAGCTCACTAGTCTAAACTTATGAATTTAACTACATGTATGTCTCATATTTTATGCTTGATTAGTGATAAATATTCCAATTTTTTGGTACAATTATGTAGTTATTGATTGATCGGTAATTATAAATCTTTAGAAAAATAATTTTCGGGAACATTTGAGCGACTTTTTGCGATGAAGCTTGCAATAATCGATTGAAAAAAGACATGGAAAAAATATGTGAAATTTTTTAGCTCTGAACGGAAATGCATCCGATTTCTAGATAAGATTCATTGATTCTCTCTTCCGATTTAAAAGATATCTAGAACTGAATATCCAGTTGATTGTGTTCTTTTTCCTCGTTTATTTAAGTATTTAGCAAATTGGTAGAAGAATACAGCAAAATTCTATCAAGTGATCGGGTAAAGGCAGAGGTAAAGGCTGTAGGAGAACAAGCCAATGTTTCTTAGGGCAAAAAAACAACAATTTCAAGAGGCAATGTCTCCCAGAAGGTCAGTTTTCATGTGATTAATGACCAGCTTGAGCTGATTACTGGCTTCTTGCTCACTGTGGAAGAAATTGATTCAAATCAGAAAAGTTCGAGAAACATGCAGCTTTGTTACCTCTCTCCTGGCTTCGAGATGATTTCAGAGTAATACTTCACTTTCGGCTCAGTTCCACTAGTTCGTATTGTCAGAACAACATTGTTCTCAAGGTAGAAAGTTATCATGAAACTTGATGAACTACATGGCAGAGTCTGGAGATAATAAAAAATGCCTGTTGAATTTCAAAAAGACCTCAATTAAATCATATACCACTTACTGGACGTTTATCCTTTGTTGAAGAATCGTAACAACGTTGCAAATCTCGAACACGAACAATTTTGAAAGGACCTAAATTTTGTGGATATGTACCAGATCCTCTCCAATTTACTATGTTGGCAAAAGTTTTCTCGATTTTTTGGGAATCATTACAAATGAAATAAGAATTTATGGTGACACTTCGTCCATACTTGGCATACAGATTCTCTAGTTGCTTTTGCAGTGTAAGTCCTTTTGAATAGAGATGGGCAGCCATTTGTCCAACCTCAACCATAGCTGTTAGGCCATCTTTGTCCAAAATATGGACACCACACATGTGTCCAAGAGCTTCTTCGAACGCATATAGAACTTTTTTTCCTTTTCTCGCAAGATCATCAGCTTCATTTCCCATCCATTTGAAACCAGTTAAAGTCTGGACGAAATTGAAACCCTCTACCTTGGCCATAGTGCCAAGAAACTGCGTCGAAACAGCTGATGAGAGCATATAACAATCTTTAGCTGGCCTATTAGGTTCTTTTTGGACCATCCAAAGCCAGTATCCTGGAGGAAATCATAAGAAACATTAAAACCTTGCTAGATAAAAATTTTCCCATAATTGTGACTGAGGAAATTACCTAACAATATTCCTGTTTCATTGCCAGAAAAAGCTTTGTAACTACCGTCTGGCTGACGTTCAGCAATGGCCAATCGATCAGCATCAGGATCATTAGCGAAAACAATTTGAGCCTGATGCTGTCGAGCAGTTTCGATAGCCAAATCAAGAGCACCTTCTTCCTCTGGATTGGGAAATTTAACGGTAGGAAATTCTGGATCTGGTTGCACTTGAGCTTCGGTTGGAAAAACTTGATTGAATCCGCAAATTTTCAGAACATCCATCGCATACTTATATCCAACGCCATGCATAGCAGTGTAAACGAATTTGAGAATTGTTGAGTTTATGGTGGCTTGGCTGACGATACGATTCTTGAGAGTATCATAATACTGTTTTTCGATATCAGACAATTTATCAATAGCCAAATCAAGTTTATCACGTTTCCATGCATCTTTCCATGGCTCTAAATTGCACAGAATAGATTCTTGGATTCCCTTATCATGAGGACTAACAATCTGAGCTCCATTAGAGAAATATACTTTGTAACCATTGTCCTCCTTGGGATTATGGGAAGCAGTGACCATCACTCCAGCTGAACATCTGAGAGCTCGAATGGCAAATGGTATGAAAGGTGTTGGAACAATCTGAGAGAACAGATAAACGGGAATGTCCATGGAAAGAAATGCCACAGCAGTTCGCTCTGCGAAAGATTTACTATGATATCTTCCATCGTAACCAATTACTACTCCAGAATTTTTGACAAAAAGATCGATTTCGAGGAGATATTTAGCCAAACCTTGAGATGTCTGTATGATCACTAAATCATTCATCTGATTGAATCCTGCACCCATTCGACCTCGAATTCCAGCAGTTCCGAAAGCAAGTCTGCTACATAGCAAAGATCTCAATTGATCGAATTTACCAGAATCTCTGAGGCTTCTTATTTCCTTCAATGTCTCTGGATCCTGTGTTTACAGCAAAATTTTATAAGGTTTTCCCACTTCTAACCGTTCAGTACAAAATCATCAGCTGTCAAAGTTTGTTAATCATGCTCGATAAACAGTGAATCTGACTGAACTATCGAAAAACTTTCTTACCTGATCCCATTTGAGCCATTCTTGAAGCTTTATATCGAGATTTGAGTCCATAATTTCGAACCTTTCACAGACACAGCTTGTGTCAACACAAAATTAAGATTATTTGATGGTTAATATTTGAAGAGGAATTCCGAGTGAAAGTAGTGACGTAAACTGCTCGAGAACAAGAGAGTAATCATCGACGAATGGTGATCAAGATGTGATTAGATTACACTAATTACGAACTGCAATAATCTCATCTTGACACCAAAGAGAGAGTGTGTGTGTGTGTGTGGGTGCTGTCTTCCCAGATCCAGTCAAGACGAAAATTCATTTGTCACAAGTTGTAGTCACTTACACTGAAGAAGCTAATGTTGTTCGATAATCTTGTATGATTATCATGGAAAAAGCGACTCATTTTCGAAATGATAATGTCTTATTTCATGGGAACTACTAGACGAGCTCAACGTGTTCATAGATATTTTGGTGGGAATTTCGTTGACTTCCCTCCCTATTGCTCAGCTGTTCCAATGGAGATCTTGAAAGGTTCAGACTCAGTCGACTAGATTAGGAAATGCCATGATTATCGAACTAAATTCAGAATGCAAGGAGGAATGATTCTCCACTCTCTATTCGGTGATTTTCATTAAGATTACAAGTTTCAATGCCCTGAAATGATCGGCATTCGATGAATGTACTGAGGGTAACATTCTTCTGGTGGAGGAGGTTGTAAGAGTGCGTTAGTATGATTGTTGGGTAACTGTTTTGTGGTGTCTCAAAAAATATGTTGAAAAGCTTTCTCTGAGGTGATCTCGGTTATTAATAGTTATTGGATATTATTGTTTAAAGGTGAAATATAACGTCATGGGTATAAATGGCTTGAATCTTTATCACACTTGAAAATCTAACCTAATTTATCAAAATTAGATCGCAATCAACTTACGATGATTAAGGAATGAGTTTCCATGAATTTTCAATCTATCTACTCTACCACGAGAAACACTATTCTAAGTGTTCTATTACCGATCATTAGTATCTATTTATCACAGCTATCACAAGCTCTCAATCAAGAAATAGAAAGTTTACTCTTCAAACCTATCCTTTTCGTAGATCTCTTTCCATAACATGTAGGCAAAATTTTTCGATGAATTTGAAAAGAAATATCTGACAATTGTGAGCATCGATAGGTTTAGTTTCCATACCGAATATTAACAATATTCATTTATTCAATTTCATCAATTTGGCCAGTTTTGTTGAAAGTATGGGAGTAAATGTTTTATAGCATTTGATAAGCAGTTTTATCCTCCTACTGTTCGTCATGATTGATGTTTGATGCAAGGAATTCCTGAATCAATGTGGCATCGCAATTGATGGAGAACACTTTGATATTACCTACTCAAGTAGTCAACTAATTTTTATCGCTACAACTCAGTTGAAATGAAATTCATTATTCCTATCGTTCTGTTATTCACCATGCTCCTTCAACCGATATCTAATCAATTCAATCAATTCTTTGATCCAATTACTCTCTATCGTCTTGTTGGAGGAGCACCGATCATCCTTGCTGGTCTGTTCAATGGACAGGGTTTTGTCGTCCCCAGAGTTAACTTAGGTGCTTTAGGTTTACCAATCCTTGGAAATTTCGGGGGTTTTCCACCCACTCCCAGACGTGCTCGTTCTCGTCTTATAGGTTCTGTTCTTACTGGAGGAGGTGTTTTTCCTGGACCTGGAGCTAATGCGAATGCTGGAGGCGGTATCGGTGCTGATGCTGATGCTGGTGCCGGAGTTCCTGAGCTTCCATGAACACTTGGTGCTGAATCATCTATTTAAACACCAATAATAATTCAGTATAAGCAATACTGAAAGATCTTGATGGAGTGATTCTGTAAGAGGTGATCTGTGGGATTTATTGAATTTTGGGTAGAGTCCTTAATACAATGTGACTATACGTCGTCACTGCAGAAGACTTAATCGACTGGCGTATTGATATGACTGGGCTATCAAACACTCTCCCCATAGAATGATATTGCTAAGAATATTAATGATTCAAAATTAAGTACTGTTTTCATTTCATTGTCCTAAATTTGTATATTAAATGCCTCCGGAAAAGGAATTGGTTTGACCCATTCTCTTCAGTTCCTTTAAATTTTTGATCGGCTATGTTGGATGGTTTGCATGAAACAACATTGGTTGTCTTAGTGATAGCAGTGCACTTAAATCTTCTCTGGTGATCAGGTGATTATCTGTATGGCTTGATTCAGCTTTAGCTAAACGACTCAGTGAGAATATAAAATTTCTGTTGTATGGTAGAACTGAATTCAAATTCTTTCCAGTATTGAATGGTTTCAGCCTCGAAATTTTGGCATGATGAGCGTTTTCAATTTCAACCATCCATTATTACGTCTATATTTATTCGTGCAATAATTGCCCAAGAAAGTAAAAAATGAATTCACATATGAATGAAAGAGGCAATGTGAATGGGATCGAAAATATGATCGCAGTATATTTGAAGCCCATCAATCTTGTCATTTTTGTCAAGAATAGGCAATGGAGAGGAAAACTATGGACTACACATGATTGATATCAGCGGATTTCATAATCATACGGTTGATTATAACCGACGTAAAGTTGTGAAAAAAATCTGATCCAATGAATCAACATGCGATTGAAATTAACTTACATAGTGTGATGAGTTTTCACAAATTTTCAACTCATCTACTTTGTTACCATGATAATCATCAATTTAAATGTTCTGCTTTTGACCATTGAATTCTGTTTCTCCTACCCAACTCAACCTACTATTCATCCAATACTTGATACAGATCCTGGTGTACCTCTCAAACCTCTTCCAGAGGTCAGATTTACACCTGTATTCGGGAATGCTGGAAGTTATGACCAGGGAACTCCTCTTACTCATGCAGTTGATTTAATGGATGGAGCTCCTGGGATTTTCATCCATAACGTTAATGATGCAGTCGATGGAGTGATTACTCAAATCGGTGGAATGACTAAACAAGCGCTCGCAGGTAATGGAGCTGATGATGAAAACCTTCGAATTCGATCCCTCGATCCTGTTATTCCTACTGATATGAGTAAAGTGCCAAACCCTTTTATGGCCCTAACGGAATGTATGCAGCGCTCGTTCGGTGAAACACACTTTTATTTGATGCGGGGCCGAATAACTAGTCCAACGACAATGGGAAAACCTAATCCTAGCCTCGATGTATCCCAGGGACCACTCACATTCATCCCTGAAACTCTAATGTCAGACCAGACTAATCAAATGCCCGGCCCTGGTGGAGTTTCTACGGTCAGCCAGTTACCAGAGCCACAGAATACTGGACCTACTAATGAGAATACGGGATCTATGAAAACTGCACAGCTTGTGGATGATAAACCGAAAGCAATCAAAATTCTAAAAAATCCAGTGCTAATTTGTCCATTCAATCAAGTATATGATAAGTGTCATAGTAAGTGTCCAGTAACATGCGAAAATTATGGCAAAGTGCAAAGTGAAAATTGTGAAGATGGTTGCCGAAAAGGATGTGGATGTCCACCAGGTAAAATTCTCAAGTCCAATGGCCAGTGTGTTCATCAGAAAGATTGTCAATCTCTCGGAAACTGAATGAAATTGTCTTCTAAAATCTGAGATGATCAATTTCTTTCATTGGTTCATTAGTTTAATTCGTGAATTATAGTCTGGAATGTTTCAAAAATGTGTTCGTGTATGGTTGTTCGTCCAATAAATGTTCATTTGAATTGTGATTTTTGAAACAAAATGATCAAAATATTATTTTCCTCATTTTCTTCCAGTAGAGTATGGAGAGATGGATATTTTTTGGGATCCTAGTTCCTATCCTTGCCATTAGTTTCGAATAAAAATTCGATCCAAAATCTTTCACTCCATCATGCTCCAAGTTCGTTGGCAGATTAAGTGAATTTCAATATTCTTGATGTATGATGTACAAGTTCAGTCATCAGGTACGAATCGTTCGGATTGATCAGGATAATACATGAGAACATGGAGAATATGGTAGATCAATCCAAAGTTATCATTCATTGATTCATTTTTAATGATTAATGATTGTAAAACGAACGTAACGAACGTTAGTGACGATCCCAAGTTAATTATGTTGCTCAATAGATGGCATTATTGAGGAAAGTGGTGTAGTCACGTGGGTAAACAGTTTTTCATTGAAAATTTTTCAAGTTGATTCTGAATGAAAAATTGTATGAGTTTTATTGAGGTGCAAAATTTTGATGATTTTTTTAAATTATTAATTGATTGTGTCAACTAGTATTGATTGTGTATAATGGCAGGCACAGTACTTGAAAATTTATCTAATCGCAAATTAATATGCGTACTGTCCGTGATATTGGCATTTCTCATCGTCTCCTTTCTTATTGGCGCTTTTATTGGTAAGTTTATTGCTCTTACTATTCTCTTTCTTTTTCTATTGCTTTTTTATTGCCCTTTGTTTTCTCGAATTTATGGGATTTTGGGTCCTTTTTGAGTTTTCGGTGTTGTTGAACATTTTGGGACAATTTTTTCTGATGATTTCTTTTACTTGGTCAATATAGCTCCTGCACCATCGAATACTGAGCAAATTATGGCAAGCTTGTGTGTACCAAGTGATGAGGGCAAACTTTCGATTCCTAGAGACAAGATCGATAAAGGTCGCATTATTTCGAAAAACTGCGAAAAAAATTTAACTGCAACGTAAGTTATACTTTGAGCATCAAAGATCGAGGAATGATTCGATAATTATTTTTTTCCCCTCAGTGATAAGCCTGTGTTTGCATTCCAAATTCCTGGACCTCGTGAAGGTCAAGAATTGGACTATTCTAGATGGATGTCCTATTTGATCACGATGTTGACACCAGAAATTGTGTTCAGAGGTACCCCTTCACCTGGGGCAGATTATGAGCATCTTAATGGAACTTTGGTGATGAAGGTAGTGCTAGCCGCTAAAGACATTTCTGACTCTGATTGGAGAATCATTGCAAAAAAAGATTCATTATCGCGTAAACTCTCATGTAAATTACCTCATGAAAAAGTAAGATAGACTAAGGATTGTCAATTTTTGTTTAATTCTTTGAATTATCCACTATTTTTCAGCTCGAAGATGGTATAGCTTATGATTGTAGTGCTATTCAGTTCTTCGAACTGCAATCACTCTACTACGATTACTATCTGATCAATCTCCAATTCATCTCTGCACCAGGTAAAGTTTGCCACTTCTTGTACTAGTGTAGTTTTAATGAGTATTCTGTTAATTTATTCTATTTAGAGCTTCATCACTCCCAACTAAGTGAATTGAATATGGTTGTCATCCATCAGAATGGAGGATTTGGAGAGGTTTTCCTCTTCCTGAAAAGTATCTTCTTCACTATCACCCTACTAACTTTAGTGTGGTACTACAATCGTCTCAGAAAGCTATGGCGAAAGAATTCGATTCTGGAAAAATCTCTACTCGTACTTGGAGTAGCTATCACTCAACTCAATGTACCAATAGAATATTTGTCACTATTTTTCGATCTTGGTTTCATGAATTTTCTGAGTGACATCCGACAAGGAATTCTTCATTGCGCTCTTTTCTGCTTTTGGCGCATATTCACTGGTGAACATCTTCTTGATGGTATTCAGCGTTCAAGATTATCACTATACTATCGAGATTTGAGCATAATACTCACAGCATCTACATTACTCTTCGTATTCGATTCCATAGAGAGAGGTGTTCAGTGGATTGATCCTTTCTTCACCATTTGGGAGGTTGAATCTGTTACGGCAATCATCTTCATTTCCACTGCCATACTCGCTGCTCTCACATACTTCTTATTCCTATGCTATCAAGTATGGCTTGTTAGAAAAAATATAGCCACAAAAAGATCATCTCTCCCAGCCATGTCATCCACTAGACGACTGGTCTATGAAGGAATTATCTATCGATTCAACTTTCTACTAGTCGCTACCATCTTTTCAGCTGCTGCTACTTTCATTGCCTATATAATGACCCAAATGGGAGATACATTCTTTTGGGAGGACGAATATACAGAAAGTTTGCGAATTCAATGGACGAGTGCCATGTACACTTTTGTATATGCCATGTGGAACTGCTACATTCTCATACTTATGATCCTTTATGCTCCCTCCCACAAAGATGTAAGTTGCCACACTAATCTAACATTTTACTAAAATTTTTTCTTGAATTCCCTCCCTATAGCGTGGATCGCAGTTCGACAATCTCTCAGAAGAAATTGAATTCAATCGGTTGACTTCGGATGAAACTAATGAGAATACTGTGGACACATCAACCCTATCAGATCCTCCCAAGTCTTTCAAGTTTTCCAAGCTCAGCAAAAGTGACATGCAACTCCTTCAAGATCTAGCAGCTCATCAAAGCATCGATTAAATGGCACAAATCATTGTACATATGTTTTCATTTTCTCATCTGTCATTTAAGAAAGCTTGAAACCAGCTACTCTGTACAGCAAAGTAAGAATAAAATTACCATTATCGCTGATAATGAAGATCAAAATAATCGACCTTCGATTTCATGAATTAAGCTTGAGATTTCTCCTAAAATGCCATGATCGAACTTCTCTCTTATTCGTTTATGAATTACTAAAAGTCTCAATTGACTGAATCCATCAACTCAGCCGGTCAGTAGAAAACAATTTTACAAGCGGAGTGAGGAATTTTTCAATTGTTTTGGAAGAGATAGAGGAGACAACGATCTTAGTTAGGCAAGTTACAGAGGTTTTTAAGCATCCAGCATTGAGTGATGACGATTGCAATCGAACTGGATTCAAGTTCTCGTCTGATGATCAGCTTAGAAGATCCGCTGAAAACAGAGCAGTCAACTAACAGAACATTTTTCATAGTGCACTGGAATTGATTATAGCACGCGCGAAAATCTTCACCAACCTGGGAAAATCTCTAATCTCATTGAATAATACCCCAACCCAAGCAAGAGTCGGTGGTTGACAGACTTTTGAAGTTGAATGCTCTAGTCCACTCACTCATAGATTTATGAATGTATTTGTAAAATGTTTAGAAAATACACCCTCAATTGAATCGGTTAGTATGGGGTTCTGAGAATAAAACCGATCAATATCAACGCTCAGCGATCCAATTTTGGAATAAAAAAGCTACGAAATCAGGGAGAATTGGTCAAAGCTCATCAAAATTGCGATTCTATGTTATAACTGACGTTGAAACTTCGACTGAAAAATTTCAACTCTGAGAGTGACAGTTGTGATAAATGAGAGTTTCTCTTTTATGGTGCTATGAATTTGCGATCAGTTCTATTTTCAAGTCATGGAATAGCGACTTATCATTATTTTTCTAGAATTTTCAATCTTGAGTCGAAATTGGATTTCAAATTATTTTCTGGATCAGAACTGAATTTCCACCAAGTTTCAGGATGGAATTTCTACCTGCTAATGATTCTAATGATTGTAGAACCTTTAATGAATATTTTCATCTTCATCTTTATTCAAGATAATTTTGGATAAAAAAATCTGTGATAAATGACCAAACAAGAATCACTGAGATGATTCGGTGATTTTTTATTTTTGTTGAATATTGATTAGCTAAACTGATGGCTGATTAAGTCTTGAATGCCGGTGATGTATGTGTGCTTGGAGATCTCGACGACTCAGATAAGTTCTTTGACAATTTTTGAAATCGCACACAAAAACTGATCCCAATTTATTTTTTTCCACTCTAATCACTTTCTCATTACACTTGGGACACTGATGACTGAATCCTCGAGCACACTTGTAACAGTATGGATGCTTACACGGTATCAATCGACCATAAATCAATATTGGTTTTTCACAATTTCTACAAAAATGTACAATTGGATTGGAACACTTGACACCGATCAAATTGACACGATTTTTCCACGGAAGAGGTTGATTATTGTGTAATGGTACATTGTTCACCGCACTGGCAAAGCTAAATGTGACCGGAAATTCAGGCTCCTGTTCAGATGGCTCAGATCCACCTTCCACCGATTGTTCTTCACTTTCCATCAAAACACTTTTACTTAATCAATTCAATTAATTCCCACTTCTAATCAACACAAGCACGATTTAACTTGATGTTATGATTTTACTTCAACATAAACATAAACACAGCTGAAAAGTTTTCACTTATCACACTTGCAAACCATTACATTAGATGGCAGTAGCAAGTACATGTTGAATTCGATCTCGATTCGATCTCGAATTGATCACGATTAACGGCTTTAATCACGATCAACGATTTGATCAACTTTAATTTCTTTCTTTGCGGTCTCTTTACACACATACACACACACTCGCATACGTACAACCTTGTCCTCATCTGATCGCGTGTGGTGAATGATTCACGATTAAGATTCTTAGGACTGATCTTTTGTCTTTCATCAGCTCTCAAAATACTGGGTCGACTGATCGATTAGAGTTAGAAGTAGTAGTAATGGTAGTAGTGGTAGTAGTGGTCATAAAATTTTCATTCTTGTTAATGTATATGATTTATGATTGGATAGAGTGGGCAAAAAAAACTCTGATCATGATCGGTTGAACGTCAGCATACAATCAGCATGGATCGATTGGCCGATTATGACGTGATTGTTGGTCACTTATACTTATTGATGATGACATTTGTGAGTATTGACCATTGGCTTATGATTGGGTGACTGGTACCAAGAATGGAAGTCATTCATTCTATGTGTATAAGCGGACTCATATTCGGTGAACTTGAAATGAATTTGATGTGTGTGAGTATATGAATGGAAATAGAAGATGAAGACCAAAAAGTCACTATTAATTTGGATCTAAATCTGTTTTCATCACGCGAATTCATTTTTTTTCCGCAACTACTACTAGTGTCACTCAATTTGCTTGAAAAATTTTTCGTCTGAAAATATCTCCTCTTTTATCCTTTTTTTAGCCCCTTTTTCCCACTCTTCTAATGAATAAACAAAAAAGACATCATCATGTTGATCATCATCAATACCTTTTACCATACATTCACACACACAAGCATTCATTCATTCAGAGCTCAAAAGACGATCAAAAACGCCGGCTTGTGGTGATCTATCTTGTATCGATTGCCATTAATTACTTCGATACCATTTGATTCGTTTTCATGATACCACAAGAGAGAGAAGGAAAAAAAAGTTACAAACAGGAAGCAAATCATGCAACTTGAAGATATTTTTATATGCATTAAATGTAATCGTTTGTGGTTGTGTAGCAGTTTGTCGACTTCACTTGCAACATACACTTGATATCGTTCTTGGGGAACATCTTGAGTACAAGTAATCCTACGCTTTGGCAAGTCATGGAATGATAGTACATTCATCCATACCTCGATATGATCATCATTATAGCCACTCACTAACTCTGCCCGATTGGACAAAGGCTATATGCCTTTGACACAATAAATTAATGCCCCTTTCAAGCCCACAAGAAAATGATCTGCCATCAACTTTTTTTCTTCTACATCAGACATTGACTTGTTGAAAGAAGCCGACAACCGTTAGTCGATCTTTTCTCTCTCTCTCTCTCTCTCTCTCTCTCTCTCTCTCTCTCTCTCTCTCTCTTCCGAAATGTGAATAATCTCATCAAAGTCTGGAGAGTATCAAATTTATTCAACTATATATATTAACAAGATCTAAGATATTGTGGAGAAGAGGATCATTTAACTGTATTTCAAGTGTTATACACTTGAAAATCCAGTTTACTATCATGGCAAATTTTTATTCAATAATTTTGTCTACCAACAGACACCTCAATTAAGCCACTACCAATGGATCAATCACGCTCACTTTACTTCATGTGGTAATCCGGAAGACATGGTGAGAGATGATCTTTTTCGTCAAATGTCACTGTCTGATAACTTTTATTCTCACGAATTCATTCTTTCTCTCTCCTCCTTGTACTAATCTTTTCCTTGATAATTTTGGCGCTTCTTGACAAAGTTTCCTTGCCAAATCGTGATATGGAATGACTTAAGGAGGAAGAAAATGAAGAGTCGATGACTCAAGTAGATAGGGTTGAGTTTTTGGGGTGAAAGTTGATTGCGATATGACATGAAATTAGATTTGATTACTGCAATGAGGATTACTGTGCAGAGATAGAGAGAAAATGAAAGAGAAAAGATAAAAGGGGTTACAGCTGATTATTTCACTGAGAGAGTTGAAATGTTTTGGGCAATCTTTCAAGATTGGGCGGATGAGTGCAATGATAAAACAGAATTCACTAACCATGAACTTTTTCGAAATCTATGGGAACTTTCATCGTTATTTTATCATGGAAAAGTAAGAAAAAAATCTAGCACCTTCATCGGACTTCACAAGACACGATCTTATATCCATTAAAAGACAGGCCAATTGTTAAGCCTCAACCGTGAAGCCTCTCTTCCCTATATGCTGAAATAGAATCGAAGCCTTGTAATCATCTGAAACCATGGCCTTTTTTTCTCTTTCTCGTTACCATGAACATTTGTTACGAAATCATTACATTGCATCTATCAACTCACTTTTTTTATTACACGGTATCATTGTCAAGTATACTGGCTAATTATCTTTTCCCCTTTCGCTCTCTCTCTCTCTCCTAACTTTCCTTCCATAGAGAATGGATTGGTCTGAAGTTTTCGCTACAATCGAAGCCCGACTTCGAGGTCAATGACAAAAATTTCAATAGAAAACACTCTCCAAGCACACTTGGAATGCTTTCGAATGCATGTTACTGGCTTTTTGAAAAAGCTCAAAATCTTGTGCCAAAAACTTGGATGAACACATGAAAATAGCATCTCAGAACTTTGTGCCAAGATAGCCAGAAGATGACCAAAGTGAAATGCAAGTGTACTAGTATTGGTCCACTCCCTGAAAGTTCTGCACCAATTGAGTGGAATCATTTGGAATTCAACTCGTTCAATGTCAAGCGAATATTGACTATCATGAAAGCAACTACACACATTGTCCTATTTACCATTTGAATGACTCACAATCAAGATTTTTCAGCCACTTTTCTATCATTCGGCAAGAATCGGCAAGAATAGCCGATTATATCACTATGTTATACATTAGTTTACTCATTCACATACACACACACAAAAGCCTTCAACTTGTGACGAAAAGTTACGACGACTTGGAAGTGACTTTTTTACCCTCTTTTTTTCTCTTCATCATGACTTGTCATCCGAAAAAGTGCTGACAAAAGCGGATGTCGAAAAAGTTTTGGGAACCCATCTGTTGAGTTGCCCCAATGCTCCACAAGTGTTAAGAGAGTGCTCAAAGTGAATTGAGTAAATCTGGTGAATTGGCAAATTATCCAATTTTCGTTCCTTGCTGCATCCTTCCTTTTTTTTCTCTCTCTCCTCCTTCCTCCCCCAAAACACTACATCGATGTGTGTATATTCACTTTCTGGTGGCGGAGGCGAGAGGATATGGTGAGAATTGAATTTTAGTGATAATAAGCAATATACAAAATGTATATATGAGCACACAGTCAAGAGATTTGCACGTTCGTGGCCTAAATTATGTCACTGAAAGACTTGTGCTCAAATATGTATTTGAAGTGAACATTTCTTAGGGATAAAAATTTTTGCTTCTTGTATCAGATAGTCTTCTCATTAGCTTGTCTCATGGACAAGGTTCAGATTATGGTTACTCCTGATTATTTTTCTTATTAGAAAAATCTCTCCAAAATCTGCTTATCAGCTAATCTTGAAGCACTATTTGCATCTTATTAACAATTTTTTATCCATCACAAAATCTTGCTCCATCGACTGATAGCAAAAAATCAAATCGATCAGCTCCATTCGTACAGAATCGACAGATATTCAAGCGTAACGCTAAAATTCTTCAGCTTCCCATTCTTTCTTGTGATAGAAAAACTTTTAACTGATGATAATGATCCACTGTTAAGCACACATTGATTGACTCTAATCACGTTCCATCAAGCAATTGGCAAACGTATTATGATGCATTGAGAAGAGAGAGAGAGAGAGAGAGAGAGAGAGAAAGAAAATCCTAGAAAACAAGGACTTGTATGCGCTCATATAAGCCCGTTAATCACCGATTCAGACTTTTTCCAATGTATCCATGGTGAAACATTCGGTTTGTCTTTTTACAGAGAAACTCTCTTACTGACGTCAGATGATGATGTTCATCGTCATTCA
Organism: Brevipalpus yothersi; assembly: GCA_003956705.1. NCBI lineage: Eukaryota > Metazoa > Arthropoda > Arachnida > Trombidiformes > Tenuipalpidae > Brevipalpus > Brevipalpus yothersi. Next base: position 13,571 of record QZCP01000690.1, on the reverse strand, counting down.
TCATAGTCCTATTTCTTTCTTTTTTCCCAGGAATATTCACACACAGATTCGAGCAAGAAATATCATCACGACTTGCTTACTACTTTGAGCCACTTTTTCTCTCGAATTGTATAAGAAAGAGAGAGAGAGAACGAGTGAAGATAGTAAACCTTGCCAATTGAATGGGATTCTCTCTTGGCTTTTTGCAACCTTCTTGTTCTCAATGACATGATCTCATTCGAGGATCATCGGTACATCATCACTATTCTGGGAAGTAAGCAAGGGTAAGCAAAGGCACAGTAGACACACTAGCTAAACTTGATGATGGTGACAAGAACAACAATTTTGGACAATTAACCAGGCTAGACTTGATTCGCTCTCACTGATTCCGATAGCAAGTGAAGCGGATAAGTTGGAATCAAATTTTTAGATTGGCACCCATTGAACGGATTTTACCCTTGATCACATTTTCGCATCAATTTGGATCCAATCGTGTTTCGGGATTAAATCAAATGAAGCTTTACCACTTCCTCTCCTCATCAATCCATCTCATGTGTTGCTTGCTTGACAATGTTTCAATTCCGTCGCATTTGGAATTGGCAAAAGTTGCTAAAATGGCAAGAATTGAAAATGCTAATTTTATTACAACAATCTCTCCCCCCTCTCTCTCTCTTTCCTGGGTATATACACCTCAATGGTTGTTATTTTGACGATAAATCATGCACATATTCCATCTATTTGGATGATAAACAGGCACCAGTGGGCGACATTTGATGTTACTTGATAATTGGAGGAATTTATTCTAATCATGATGGTATGCGACTGATGTAGTGAGAGGAGCGATTGAAGATGGAAGAGATTATGATCATGTTACCCTGAGTAGGTGAGATGTTATACAGTCTGAATATCGTTTCCATTCTTTTTTTTTGCTCTCTTTCGTCATGTTTCTCTGATTTGTCATCATTAAGAGGAGCTCATGAGGAAGTATTCAAAATTTGAAGAGTATTCATCCTCTTCCACTTCCTTCGTCTTCTTATTTTTGCAAAGAGCATTGATACATGTAGAATAAGCCTTGTTCAAGTACTGTTGAGAGAAGAAAAAATTCTCCTACATCCAGAAGCTTGTGTATTTCATTTATTTCCTCCTCTTCCATCATATAAGGGAACGAATTAATTGATTATAATGATCTCTATCATCAGTCCTCCTTGAAGTCTGGGAATCATGAATCATAATCATCACCGTTTTAACGAAAGGAAATGTGTTAACAACTGATAAAAAAACACTAGACACAATGATCTACATCTTTTTATTATAAATTTTTTCCGTTCAAAAGGAAAATGAATCAATTGTGATCGTTTTCCAGGCCATCCTGAATCAAAAATTATTACAAAAAGAAGCTGTCCCAACCATAGTACAGTAGTAGTAATAATAATACTTGAAAATCGAACAAAACAAAACGGTAAATTAAATTAGGTTCGCTTGAAAGGAGATCGACCTTCATGTTGTGATTTGCGTGATCAAAAAAGCTGGCAAAAATCATACAAAATCAATGTTTTTCATGTTCCCATTCTTTATTATTGCACTATTGGGTACCAGGACACGGGTTGAAGGGTTAAAAATTCGTTTTTCGGGCATTCAAAAATGTGAATAAGTGATCCTGAGAGCATTCAGAAGAATACCTCTCCATCTTACACACACACACACACATACACAATGTCAAGCCCACCTGAGTTCATACACACTTCACACACACACATATCAAATTAATTCTGACTAACTTCCTTCTGATATCTCCATCATGTAAGAAGAGCAGATTTTTTTCTTCTCTCTCTCTCTTTCTCTCTCTCTCCTCACACGCAACAATGACGAGTGATGATTTAATGGTAAGAAATAGGAGTTAAAGATTAGGATCACGAACAATATCGTTATGATTCAATATCGTTCAGCTTCTTCTCCTTCTTCTTCTTCTTCTTGGTAAGTAGTAAGGGTTGACCTACTGATGTTTGTGTTTTGTCTCTCATTCTCACAATCGGAGAAGAAAGAGAGAAAAAAATGATTTAAGAGCCTTACAGGGTGAGAGGTGAAGATGTTACCCAAAAATTCATGAGAAATAATCAGAGCGTAATTGAAATGCTGGTTTTGAGAACAAAATCATCAAGTGAGTGGAACATTGTGAGAGAATTATACTTTTCTTCTCTTCTTTCTCTCTCGACATTCTTTCAGATCAAATCCTCTGGCTTGCTTGTCTGATTTTATCCTGTCTTTTTGTTACTTCCTCTGTCGCTTTCATGATATGTATATATTGTCTCATGAATCTTAGAGTACACACTCAAAAGAATCTGAAATCCTCCTCTTTCTCCCGCTGTCCATGTAAGTCACCATGAACAATATGATTATCAGGAAATCTCATTATTTCAGGTCATCGTTTTGTCGCTGCTTTCGATTTTCATGGCAAATCATCGAGTAAGATTCACACAAGAAACTGGGCCAAGCTTTTCGAGTGATGATGATGGAAAACCCTTCCACATTAGCACAGATATATTTTTGCCTATTTTCTAGACTTTTTTGAACTATAGACTAGATTCCAGAATAGTCATACCAGTTAGAGAGTGCTTTTGAAATGAGAAAAATTCATCCAAAGCAAAGGAAACTTGGCTCTCGATTCACTTCCATTATATTCAACTATAAATTGTTAAATTCACCCAAAAAATTCTTCAGAATCTTCTTCTTTTCTTTTTTTCTCTACTGATGACAAAATTTTATTCCAAATTGGAACCATTTTATCAAGAAATTACACCAAAAAGGGAAATGAGAAAGTTTTCCAACATTTTTAAGGCTCTTTCTATCTTTCTCTCTCAATTCCAATTTATATACATGTAGCTGGCTGGCTATTTTAGCTCATCAAACTCTATTGTGATGTGTGTTTCTATTTGAGTTGATTTTTTATGCACCACTCTTGAGTCCAAAAAAATCGTGAATAGAAACAGTTTTAAGCTTACCTTAATCGTGAGCTGAAGATATATATCTTCCCGATTATCCTGTTTTCCACATTTATTCAACATTCTCACCTTTTTTTATCCATTTTTTTGTCTTTCCTTTTTTTGCCACTTCCTTCTTTCACCCAAAATTGATACATTAATTAAACATTTCCAACATCTTCTAATTGTAGCCGAATTGTTTCCTCTCCTCTCCATTCAAACAATACTCAATTGCACAACTCTTCATCCCCCTAATGGTTCCAACTTCTCACAACAAAAGTGGAAGAAAATAAGTAAGAATATCCAAATTCGTCAATCTAATTATCCATCTAATTAGTATGATAACTTGGATTCAAAGAAAAATTGAATCAAATCAAAGCATTTTCTTCAATTCTATTTTCCACTCCTTATTCTTCATTCTCATCGATTGTGTTCATCATCTTCAGCCTCCGATAAACCAATAACTGCTGATTTGATTTCAAATCATTAGCATTCACTGTGACCACAAATCGAGTCCAACCTTTTCCTGGCTGCTTCAACATTTTGCCTTCACCACCCACTTGTCAACCATCGATTCTTCCCTACTATTGATAGATTCAAAGTAAGCACGTCCTGTGTCACTTTGCCAATACATTTCCTATCGGATGTTCGCCAATTTTGCTCTTTTTTTCTCTCAACATTTGCCCAATAAAAAGGTTTTTCCGCTCTTCCTTACTTGATATTTTGGAACATAGCTGTATGTTTTGCAATCGATCTCCTCTTACAATCCACGTCCAAATTGCAACAGTAACGGTATGAATATTCAGAATGCAGCTTATCTCTATTCTCGAACACTTCAGAATCGCTTTCGCTTCGATATCATCGAAGTACATCATCTTGACTACCGGCTATCATCTCAAATATTTTCTCTCTCTTGTCAGATCAGGAAGTTGACTATCAATTGGTAGCGATAATAGCTACTCATCAAGATCACTTCATGATATTGATACTGTTTTGGGAAAAATGAAATGAGAGAAGAATCTTTCAGATTATCGATATGCATCTTGATGAGCAATTGATTGAATTTCAAAATTTTAAAGCAATCCAGATAAGATACGGGAAAGGTTGCATCACTCATTTATTATATTGCTTGTATGATGTATGACAAGTGTTCTTTATCTGGTTCTCGCCCAATTCTAATTGAAAAATTTCTCTGATAAGGAAGAGCATAATATATTTCATGTTACTCTACTTTTATCCCTAGTTCATTTCTCTCTTTCTCTCCCTCATTCTACTTGAACTTTATACAAAGCCTCATTTTTCTGGCTCATTCTCAGAATTCTCGGCATCTCTACTCTTCTGATGGAGGAAGATGATATAACTTTCCAATGTGCGCAGGAATTCTTGTCATCATCATGCAGTTTCCAACTTTTCTTCTTTTTCTTGCTTCATCCAGAAGCTTTTCCAAAGAGATCGACCCTAGATCTTCATTATTTGTGGTATATACATGTTCGTTCACCTCTTTTAAGCTGCTCAGAATTGGGTCAAACATGCTCATGGCTCATGGCTTCGATTGAGTCTAGGGAGAGAATGTCTCTCTCTTTCTTTCTCTTCCTCTTTCTCGGTGGTATGGTTGGAAATGAGAGCGAGAGAAATGTGGGGAGCACGAGTGAAAGTTATTGACCAAGAAAGAAGATGAAAGTGCCCAGAATAGTATATGGGTTTGTTCATTGTAGGCCATGCAAAATTCCATTGATTACATCACACATTCTGTTTATTTCATTCTATCCAGAGTCCATTCATCATGTGAATTGGTAAACATGAACCTTATGTTATGGTCAATGTATCGATCGATATGTTTTGAAGTCAATTGATTTATACTTTCCTACAGCCATGGACGAGTAGAAAATTATGTTTTTGATTTTCAGGCAAAATTGGCTGGCATTAGGGAGAGAGAGAGAGAGAGAGAGAGAGAGAGAGAGAGAGAGAGAGAGAAGAGATGTTTCAACATTCAAGCTTGAAAAGCCACCATTATCATTCTACTGTCTTGATGAAGAGTATATTCCTCCCATTTTCATTCGAAAAGCCACATTTAGCTCCATTGAAGTGGGTAGAAGAAGCAAAAAGTCGAAGATCAATTAAGGTGGACGGCAAGATGATCAAAGGAAAATGTTTTGGATATATAATTGAGTTGCTTAAAGTGTATACATATAGTATATATATATATATGCATTCGAAGTGAGAGTAGGGAATAGATAGAATATACTCTACTCAATTTATCGAAATTTCTTTCACTTTCTCCAATCTATTCAAACGGGTCATGTTGACTTGAATGAATGTATCATACACAATCATCTGGGAACTTGGATGGTAATATTCTTGTGGCTTAGCTGATTGATTAGATGTTCCTCTTCTGGAACAGTATCTTCAGATCATTTGAATTACAAAATTTCATACATATCTATCGATCCCATTTTAGTTTGAATAACGCTTCTCTCTCTCTCTCTCTTTCTCTTGAGTCTTAATTGATCTCCTTCAGCTTTTAACTCAACTTAACTCAACTCAGTATCGTTCATTGATTATTGAACTTCACCTGAATTATTGCATATTTACTTGTTTGCATTTAACCATCTTTCTCTTGGAAGAATGTTTTTTCCGGGAAAAACATTCATGATAGATTGAACCGAGTGCGCTGGGATTGTTTATCTTCCAAAATTGTGACGTAATATCGGTTGCTTATCACACATACGCAGATTTTAACTTAGACATGAATAAATGAGTAATAATGATAAGACAATAATTGAATGATGAGTTTTATCTATGGTTTTCTTGATAAGGAGGGCCAAGAAAGTCTATTGATTACTAAAATCTATGTGAGATAAATGTGTAAAGGAATCTTGTCCAATCCACGGAATAATTCGTTCATCACTCTTGGAACTGTAACATTGAGTTCCATAGTGATTCCAAGGTTTTCTCAGTGAAAAAACAGGCTGCCAATGTTATTTAATATAATTACCTTGGAAAAAACTCATGAGCCCAAGCCATTTTGACCAATTTTTGAGTGTTCTAATGGGATTTTTTTGGTACCATCAAGTAGTGCTTCAAGCAGTAGGTTGAGGGATACTTGCCTAGCCATCAGAGCTCATGCCAGATTGAAGCATTGAAGCATTGAAGATCAGTTTTTGTGGCATATAGATTGCAATAATAGAAAATATGATAATCATGATGACCATTCCCACTCTAGTAAAATAATTCCGTTAGGGGAGAGTAAAATTCATCACATAATAATTGCCTACAAACTTCAATTCCTTGTAAATACCCTGAACAGGCGCTTTTTGCCCTGAACATTAATCAAAGTGAAATACTGTACGATGAAGTTATTCATCAATCATGAATTCCACAAATTTTGTGAATTTCCTCCACGTTCATGAGAGTGCTGAATAAAACTGGCCAAATTAACCAGAAAAATTAACCAAACTAGACTATTTGGATAGTCTAATTTAAGCCATAACGCCGATAAGTCTTAGCGTAATTGAACGAGGTTCCAACTATTTGGGTATCGAGAAACTTTTTCTCATTGAAAATTTACCACTCACAAGACTGCTTAGAAGAGTTTTTAGAGAACCCACAGAATCGGCATTTTTTCGGAAGATTTATTTTGCAAAAACAGTCAGATACATCAAGATAAAATGGAAAAGAGATTAGAAAGTCAAAAATCATGTACTTGGCAATTCCAATCAATTATGGTCATGTGTTCAGCAATCCATTCGCATCAGTGTTCGATTAATAATGTCGATAGACTGTCTTTTTCTATTAGGAAGTTGGTCTCCTAGACAATCGCTAGTAAGTTGAATAAAATCCCTTAATCACGACCAATTTATTACGATTCTTGAAAGCTGCTGATTTTTTGCTGTAAACTTGACTGAACGGACCATTCAGCCATAGACATTATATCCCGGGAGAACACCTTTTAAATTTTGAAGAAGATCTGTAGCTGGGAAAGCTTGCAAATTGAAACCTTGGCCAACATTTGTAAACAAAAAGTCCGTAGGCAAAACACGATCAACAACATTTCCCAATTTAGTTGCAACACCTCCAGTCGCAGGATCAGCAGTAGGAGCAGCAACAAGAGTTCCTGGTGTAGCTATTGGAAATGTTTGAGTCCCTGTAAAAAGATTATTACCAAAAGGTCCTGTATTGGTAGTTGTTACAACAGGCTGAGCGTTTGTCTGTTGAGCCAAATATATGGTTGACAATAATACAATTGAACTGATAAATTTCATTTTGATCAAGTGATGGGACTGAAAGGGTTTTCTCAAAACTCTGGATAAAGAACTGGATAATCGAATATTAACTACAATCTCATCGAAATCTCTTTGAGTAGATTTTTTTTCGCACTGAACATCAATCATCAATGGCATATGATGAAATTCAGTGACATCAATCATACAACTATTTCACTCCATAGCTGGTTAAAAATGATTTAGTCGGTGGGATCGAAAAGAGTAGGATCATATTCACTATATTCAGATTGTTTCCTACATTCGTTCATGTTTGCAAGTTTATTCTCTCGAAAATAAAGCATTTATTTCTCAAAGATGATCAAATGAACTATGATGAACCCACAGAAAGATAATTTTCCAGAAGCATGTTCTGGTCTCTCATGTAGAATGAAAATTGAAGCCTTCAAATGATATCTGATTCGATTAATTGATCGGAGGTAAAAGCCTATCATTTCATAGAGATTATTGAGGTCCAGTTGAAAAGCCACCGAATTTTCAACGCTGAACTTCAATCATTCATAGAGTGTGATTAATTCTAATGATATACATGTATACCATGTAGATTGTAGATTCTATACTTCTTCACTTTCAGGTGTGTGTGTGTGAGAGTGTTGCAATTGTTTGGACAGATAGGATTAAATTGTTATCGATCATGTTCTCAGTTCATTTTTGTCTCAAGACTCAATTATTGTTGGTTTTTTATGAGATGATTTACTTTGCAAAACCAATCAGCAAAATTGATATAGAGCGAAAGAGAGAGTAAACTTCAACCACTCATATCCTTGGCAAAAGGATTCAACTATGGGAAAAATGATCAAATTAATCACTCATATCATCGTTGATCTATTTGTTTCGATAGATATTCTTATTTCATTGGGGACTTTGCTCTCTACATAGCCACCAATCCTACTGATTTTTTTGTACATTAAATCCATCTTTTACAATTCTTGAGTGTTGCTGGTCATCTGATCAAGTAAGTGTGTTGAAATTTTCGAATGCTCCCTAGATGATTGCTGCATGTTAACTAGAATTTTTCAGCAATCCGTTTGGGCAGATCCTTCTCCATACTGAACATTAATCATCGCGAAAGTATGATGAAATTTTATGATATAAATCATACATTCAAACCCTTTCACATCAGAAGCTTTTCGATCACTACTGACCAAGTTGGTAGGATAGAATGAATCCAATTTTCCTACTGACAATGTGATTGAGTCGAAAACTAACTGAAGTTCATCACACTATTGTTACCTGCTAATTGCATTGTCATTAGTTGTGTGTAGATACATGTACTTTGGATCAGGTTTTTTTCTCCACTGTTGAATCAATTATGAAAAGCGCCCGATGAAATGGAATAAAATTAACTTCTCAGGTTCTAAGCCCTGCTAGTTTCATTTTTAAATTCTTTTGATGATTTTCACTCTCCAATTCTGTTTGGATTACTTTTCGAGTTTATTCATATTTAGCATTTTTTATTGCGTTTATTTAACAAGTTAGTTACATAATATGCATTGGAAAAGATAAGATGATACAATTTAGCCACAAAATTTTCCTTACAAAGTACAGAACAAAGCGCGATTCATGTTGGCGATAAAATGAGATAGATATTCAAAGCTCTTATCGTTTGCTAATATATTCTTGATCCAACCATATCAATGAACAACAGATCTGACAAACATTCCGTTTCGGATCAACATTCATTTGGACTGATACATTGTCCAATTTTGTTGAGAACTTTACCGTCAGGACAACCACAGCCAATAACGCACAATTTGATGCAGAATATGTCTTTATCCTTATTTTCACATGTCTTTGGGCAAGCACTATTACACGTATTAAACTTTTGATTGTGAGGACAATTCATCGGGTTTGGAGGGTATCCTGAGCCTGATTGTCCACCAGATACTCCAGAAGGATCATTTCCATCACTCAATCCGGAAGAAGATGGATATTTAGGATGTCCTGGATAGGTAGGAAAAAATCCCTTACCTGGGTAAGGAAGGGCCACGGATAAAGATAATCCAATCAATGATACTAGAACGATGGCACTAATGAGCTGCATTTTGGATAAATTGTAAAGGAAAAAACTTATTCCGAAAAAATGTAACAAGAAATTATGGTTAGCAACTGTGTTCATAGAAAGCGAATCGAATTTTTTGCTATGAACATGAATCATTTATACATGGTCGGTATCAGGCTAAAATCATCGATGTCCTCCCTGATCGGTTGATGAGGAAGCGTGTTCATGGATCATTTTCCCTTTCAATTGATGATACTTTTTTTTCCATCATTTCATTGTGGATTGGCCAACAATGATCAAGGACGATAGGTGATACAATGAGCGTTGATTTGTATGTGTATGTGAGAAATGTCCTTTGCATTGTTTTCCCTTGTGAACCTTCAACTGATGAAATGATGAAAACTAGATCCTCTCTTATCATGATCAAAGTATGGCCACTTGTGCTTTCGATAGTAATCAGAGATGAATACTTACTTTTTCCCCGAGAGAGAAATAATCACATTCTACCAAATCATCCAATATCATCTTAGCTGCTAAGCTATTAACCTGTTGGTTGTTGGTTATCTCTTGCTCAATCCAATCAATCGGAAATCATCTGATGTCATTGGGATAATTAACTAGTCTCCGTGATTTACCCAGCTCCCTTCTCTCTCTCTCTCTCTCTCTCTCTCTCTCTCTCTCTCTCTCTCTCTCTCTCTCTCTCTCTCTCGAATAATACAATGAAAAAACTCCCATTCATCTGATATACTGAGAAAAGAAGCTCATCTCCATGTGAAAATTGTTCCGGTTTACCATGTAACTGGGCCATCTGATTGTTAGATATGAATTCATGATAAAAATCGGAAGCGAATTGAATATGTATTCGCTTAATGTTAAAAAAATACAGTAGAAGGTCCAGATAGATGACTTTCTTGATGATCTTTCTCTCTTGTACATTGTCTTGCTCTCTATGATCATGAAAATTTTTCCTTGGCTCGAGTTTACATCTAATCAAAGTAATTTTAACCATTCTCTCTGATTGGCACATGACGACAAGCTCGTGTAACTTCATGATCATGACCTTATTTCAGGATATCAAAGAGGACACAAACACAAAAGTGAGAGAAAGATTATTGAGCTCTCTTCTGGGAATCGAATGGCTTTATCATGTCCATCATGATTACCATCGCTTAGGTGGATAGATGAAAGGAGTGGAATGTACTTTTTGCCATCAAAATCTTATTATATGGGCAGTGATAAAGAAACAATCAATGGACATATAAAAAAAAGTGGAATCGAACCGAGAGAGAAGAAAAAGTTAGAGGTAATAGAAGGGAATAATTCAAACGAGTAGCCTTTTCGGAAGCAGCAGTTGCACAACCTTTTTCAGCCTTCTCCAATTGAGATAAGATCCGGAATCAGGTCATGATTAGATGATGAACCATTGCGATCAATACAAGAGTGAGTATATATATATATATATATGATTATCGGGAAAATATTGAGCGTTAGATGAGCTTTCAATAACCATAATCATGTTTATATACAGTTTGCTGGGTGATGAATGAACAGTAAGAGTAATTGAATGGAAAAGCCTACCGATAGTGATGCTCAATTGATGCTGGATGGTACATCTACCTTTTGGTTACTTCTTTCAACATTCTCTCCATCCTCATCATTCGAAAAGAGTGGATCAAATTGATTTTAACCATTTTTCCTCACCATGTCATGCAGGCCTCATCCACTCTGGTCCATACACAGCCTGCATCCAATTTCTTGGGAAAGTTTATCATGGAATGGAAGATCAGGTAAACTCTGGTAATCATTCTTGTGATCATTGGATACAATATGATGAGACGCGAAAAAGAAAAAAAAATTTAACCCATTTCATTTGCTTTCTCTCTCTCTCTCTCTCTCTCTCTCTCTCTCTCTCTCTCTCTCTCTCTCTCTCTCTCTCTCTCTCTCTCTCTCTCTCTCTCTTCTTCTTCTTCTTCTCTCTCTCTNGAGAGAGAGAGAGAGAGAGAGAGAGAGAGAGAGAGAGAGAGAGAGAGAGAAAAGGGTGAAATGATGCGGTGAGAAAGTAAGCGGGAGAAGAGGGATGACAGTGTGGAGGAGGAGAGCGAAAGAGAAATGTGGGGTGAGTAAAGAGAGAGATGAAGGACCAGATTTGGGTGAGGAAGACGCAAGAGAATGTATCAAGAACGATGTTGTCTGGATCCTCATCACACTTGATAATGGTTGGCTTCCATCCTCTCTCTCTCTCTCTCTCTCTCTCTCTCTCTCTCCCTCTTTCTCTCTTGCTTTTGCTTTATATCAACGTCATGTTATTTCTGAGTTCAATTGGAATGACGGACAAAGTGGATGAATAAAAGAAGAGAAAAAAAAGAAGAGGAAGTAAGGCTGAGGAGGATGCATCAGTACATCCAGTAAGCGTGCGATTCATTGCAAAAATAACTTCGATCATAGCTTAATTGAGAGTCTCATCTGAATTTGGGGGTGGTTGGTGGAGGAAGCGGAAAATTATAGAAGAGGGAGAGTGATAAAGAGGGAGAGAGAGAGAGAAAATAAAAAAAGGACGATATAAAATAAAGTGAAACTATTTTCAAAATTTTGAGGCCTAATAGAGCATGTAAAATATATTATGGAATATATTCGAAAAATTAGCTTAAAAGACGCCCATTAAATGGATTTAATATATTTGAGCCAGCAGATTTGCCCTCTTTTCGATTTTTGATCTCCTTTTCAACCAGCGCAACTAGATCTCCATCTTCACCTAGATCATAGATACCATACTGTTTCACGATAGGCTCATACACTCGAGCCACTTTGAGACACTCTTCAAGTGGAATTCCACACCGTATACCATATTCGACAGCAGTTGGACAGCCATCAGGAACCATTGGCAAGCCTTTATGGGGTCGTGTACATGTGCCACCAAGAAAATCGGGCAAATTTTCTTTGGCAATATATTGATCTATTTCATTGCGTGTAACAAAATAAAGCAGTTTACGCTGATCTGCAGGCACTATTCGCTTGATAACATTCCATCCATATCGGAGTATTTTGGGCAGATCGACAACCAGAATATAGCTAACACATGCTGGTAGATAGCTGCGTACCGTATTGATTGCATGATAAATGAATTCATATTCACAATTTCTCAGTCCACAATCGGCAAAATCAATTATCACAGCGTAAAATGAGCCTTGTACACGCTGATCTAGTTCATAGAAAAATTTGGAAGCCCAACGGATCAGGTGTGGAACCATGTAGCCACACCGGAGAATATAGCAAACTCGTATGTATATTGTGTAATTGTTTTGCAAATCTTTCTCATAATCAAACAGAGCTCCAATGAGAAATACTTCCGCAGGAAAGGCATTCAATGGAATTCGAGTGAAACCTTCACGTTTAACCCATCTCAATGTGTTGGCCATCATGTCCACGGTAGCGTCAACTTTACGCTTTCGTGATAGTAAAAATCGCTTGACAAACATGTCATCCTCATTAACCTGGGCGTGAAGAAGAGTGAAAAAAAGAGATTCAAAATAATGGCCAAAAAAAGTGGGAATTGATGAAGAATTTTCTTTCTTCTCTTCTCATCCTAAAAAAAATTGATGAACAAGTGATACTGGAAAATCAGATGTGGCAGTATGGAAAGATAAATTAGATAGAGAGGATATACAGTTGAAATGTATGGTGTGATGAATTGACACCACCGCTTTATTACTAATCGAGGTGTTCACCAAAAGAGGTGAAATTGAATGGCTAAACATTGAATCAATAAGTTTCTCTATCAACTCAATCTGGGGTTGAGATTAATCAATTCTCGGGCAATCGAACGAGCGAAAGAGTTCCAATTTTCAAAGCTGATTTTAATCTTATGATTTTCGAATAAACTCGTGATACTAGATTATCGGAAAGATTGTCATCATTCAATATACACTGTTTTTTGTAACGCTCAGAATGTAACCATTTGTTGAGAAAGTAATCAGAATGGTGATCATGTTTAACTTAATATTCGTGAACTTAGTGAACTTGATTGACTTTTGAATGCAAAAGTGTGTGTGTGTGTGTAAAGTGTATATGTGTGCGTGTTATGTGGTTTTGGTCCATGTATTGGAAAGAATGGAGATAGAGTAAATTAACGATTTATATTTACAACAACGTCCATCAAACGAAGCGGGCAATATTTGAAGTTCTAGAAGTTCATAGCTAAATAATATCGTTTGTAATCCGTTTCAAGCTCTCGATTTCGCTTGAAATCACTTTCATGAGCCTCTTCAGTCTCTCTCTCTCTCTCTCTCTCTCTCTCTCTCTCTCTCTCTCTCTCTCTCTCTCTCTCTCTCTCTC
>QZCP01000689.1:0-13426 GCA_003956705.1 Brevipalpus yothersi | reverse complement strand
GAGATTATCTGAAACACATGTTGAGTGATAAATCATCGCTCTTTTCCCACTCTTCACTCGATCAATTTTCTAGGATGTGTTGTCATAAAATGATTGACAACCGTTTGTGATCATATTTTAGTAAAGCATTCATCATCATATAGTGACTTGTAAATGTTATAATCGATACTTCAAATCCGGGAATACTTTTGACCACATGATCACAGTGAAAGATCATGAGATATCTCGATAAATAGACATTCTCACGATCAAACAGAAGTTTCCGAAATCATGCATATTCTTATGCGACCAATCAAATTAGTGATTAGATCTAGAAAAATTGAATTTCACTCTCTGAGCCGGAGTTGTATGAAAGTATGGCGCATTATTCTCCTATTCAAATGTAGATAGATTCAGAAATCAGCTTACAGCGAATGATTGATGAGCTGGCATTTATCGGAAAAAACAGAAAAAAAATCGTTTCAGGTGATGTCAAGATATTTGTAACAAGTTTGATTAGGATAAAGATTTTTCCCTGGGAGATGATGGTTATTTCCATGATATGCTCGGTGAATATCCATGAAACTACTGGCTGTAGTCTCATCAAGCCGAAATGGTGATGAACTTTGTAATAATTGAAAGGAGCCACAAGCCAGATTCGAACCCGAATTCATAATTCGATCGCAAGTGTCATAACAATAACTCTGATTTGTACTAAATCAAAGAGCTTTCATTTCTCTCTCTTGAAGTCACATTCAACTTCGATTGTTACAAGAAGAGTTCAAACAAACTATGGTATTTTCATTGAAGGTGTTGGTCAGGGAAGAGTCGTTCAAGCTTCAAATATAATGAATCTTCTGGAGAACTTACTTGAAAACTCGAATGGTGGACAAATGTGGTCAAAACCCTGTCAACATTGTCATAACATTGTTATCACATTTTTATTAAAGAATGCACTATCATTGCTCAGTGGAAGAGGAGGAAATAGAGGCATTGATGAGATTTGGACGTTATCATCTGGGAGCTATCCTTGATGCCCTTGAGAAAGAAAAACTTATCGAATTTGAAATGCGTATGTAAGCGGGTCCTGACGGAAAAACAACAAAACAAACATACTGCTACATTAACTATAAAGGTTTCGTTAATGTTGTCTAGTATGAATTGGATCTGATAGGAAAAAAAATGAAACCGAAGAGAGAAACTCAACCAGAAGATGATCGTTTATGAGTCAAAGTTGTAAGAAAACTCTCACCGACTTGGAATTAGATCAATTGGGTGATTTTAAAACTGGTAAATCAAGATGTTTATATTGTGGTGAATTAGTTTGAAAATATCCTGATGCTCAACCTAAGCCTGACTCTCGATATTTGTCGAATTCAATGGACAAATGGATGCGTTTTACCTATTATTCAAGAATACTGAGGACATGAAAATGCCAGCCGGTCTCTTGATACCAGAGCCCACCAAAACCAATGGATTTACTATCTAGACAATAATTCAAGGTACTTCCACCTCTCATTTGGGCATGAATAGAGTGAATCGCTTATCAATTTTTGCGCTCTTATTGCTATCACTTCTCTCCCAGTGATTGAGCGAGGGACATCATCCGATTTGAGCTCTTGAGCTACCCAAAGTATCGGTAGTATCATGATGTTGAATCATCGTCGTTGAGCTTTGTGAGGAAACTTTACTCTGTGCTCTCCTTGTTATCACCCTTTTTTAGCGTTTGAAAAAGAAGAGAAACATTAATCCAATTACTATTAATCAATTGAATGCAAGAAATCTCAATTGGCTATACACCGGTCACATCAAACTCACCTAGGATAGATCGCAAATTCTGTTCATCAACTTGATCACTGTCAACCTATGCATTGATGATTGTGCGGAATACTAAATCAGCCTGATTGGGCGTGTGTCAGTCAATAGGACAATAATTACTTAAATCAGGAACGATAGGATCGACTCTAGCTTCAGAGATCAAGCTAGATTTCTACGAACAGTATATTGAAGTGAAATTCCCTCATCTCTTGCTTAGATCATGCTCCACTTCGATAAAGATTGAAAAAAAGCTCTCTGCTCTTAGATATTTGACTCTCGTTTTTTATCACATTCAAGAAAACAACAATGAGTTTGAGGTGTCATAATCTCATGTTAGTTGCCTTGATGTGATGATTTGTCGACCTTTTCGCTAATATTGCAAACTTTTCACATTAAAGACAAACGATATAGAGCGAACTCGACACACTGCAGAGAGCATTGATCTAAACTGTGTTCAGTTCGATGACATTTGAAAAATATCATGAGCATCTCACTCACGAGCATTATACGTATAGAATAATCGTCATCGGTTGTAACGAACCGCAGTGAGACTGGGGGTTGAGGTTGAAGTCAGCTTGTCAGAACCACTACAAAAACTATCTGGATAATGTAGCTCATAGGGGGGATTGAATTGAGAAAAGATTCAATGATAGGAGACACACGATCATAATTAACCATTATAGCGGTTGAATAAGTTTACTGGTTCCATCGAAGGGATCTCTCTCTCTACTTTTCAAGGGTGGACAGAGTTTCAAAAAGGAAAGGATCCAGCTTGAATATCGTGGGGCTGCGTCAACAATGAGCAACAATCGTGCCATGCCGAGGGTTGTGGAGAGAAGAATGCAGGGGAAAAACTATGAGCAACAATAACAAATGAAAAAAAACAAAGCCAAGCTTTTCTGGCCATCAAGAATGGTCAATCGTTAAAGCTTTAGAATATTTTAATCAGAGTAAATAGAATATGAGTTTTCAGAGTGAGAGTAGATAATGAAGTAAAGGAATTGATGCCAAGAAAATTTGATATAATAAGCTTTTAAAATGAGAAATTCTATTTATAAGTAAAAAATTACGTAAACACTCTCATCAACTAAGGAGATAGACTAGCTGCCAAGAGGTCAACTGTAGCTCTTTCCTAAGCGCTATTATTTTTTTCCTCTGAGCTTGGAGCCATTCTTTGAGATTCACCATCTAGGCTGTACCAATTGGAGCTACACTCTCTACATCATGTAGAGTTGCCANTTACAGTCAAAGCAAAATGAAAACATACATGAATCAAATTCGGAAAAACACAAATCAAAATAAAACCAACGGTTGAGGTCAAAAAATTGTCCTTGTAACCGTGAATCAAAATGAAGACAACATGAATCAATATCAATCAAACATTGATCAAAATGAGAGGAACACTGGGTCTGAATCATAGCCTTCTGAGCGGATCTAGATACTTTTTCATCATGTATATGATAGTTCGAACAAAGTGGAAAATTAATTATCTAATATATGGACCTGAGTCTTTTGAAAAATGCTCTTATTCGTTAGATTGTATATTTCGAAAATAACTCAGACAGAATAAGAGCATTTTTCAAAAGACTCAGGTCCATATATCAGATAATTAATTTTCCACTTTGTTCGAACTATCATATACATGATGAAAAAGTATCTAGATCCGCTCAGAAGGCTATGATTCAGACCCAGTGTTCCTCTCATTTTGATCAATGTTTGATTGATATTGATTCATGTTGTCTTCATTTTGATTCACGGTTACAAGGACAATTTTTTGACCTCAACCGTTGGTTTTATTTTGATTTGTGTTTTCCCGAATTTGATTCATGTATGTTTTCATTTTGCTTTGACTGTACTTCCTGAACTTGCTCGGCAGTAAGAGAAGGAATAATTTTTCCATGACGATTCTTGAAGACAAAGTTCATTCGGACAATAGTGACAGGACCATGGTGAGGATCTGCGAAAGGAATTTCTGTGATATGTTTAGCTATTAATCGGGCGTTTCTCGGTGCATCTTCTAATCCTTTTGAACGAGCATTAGTGTGATCAATGACTGTCCCTTCAATGTGCTGTTTGGCTTCACCACCACCAGCATGTTCATAATCAACATCAATCATGGCATTATTTTTGCAGATATCAGCCGAAGATTGAATTGATTCTTTCCCCCTAGCAGTGGAGTCTGAGGGAGAATTTCGGTGATTTCTTATTCAAAAGTAATAAAGAATAGGCATGATTAGACCATTACGTGCAAATTGACCTGATGCATTCTATCGGGAAATGGAAGTCAAAATATTTATCTAAACTCGAGAAGAATGGATCAAACGGCAAACTATTGTCAACATAGTGAGAGAAGGTGGAGTAATCAATGAAAAAATAAAAAAAACAGCTTTCGTGGCTAGCTGAGGTGAAGGTTTGATCATCGTCTTCATAGGATAATGTTAATCAAATTAATAAAAACTCAAGCACTGACGAAACATCATCTCTACCTAAGGATAATCGTATGGGTGAAGAGGTCCTAGAAGCACTTCTAGGTCATGGGAAGAATAGTTCAAGTTAACCCGTTATCTCAACAATATTTCAGGTTCTTCCACCTCTGATTTCGTCTCACACGACAATTATGGAAGTGATGGCATGATCAATGCTGATGATGACGAAGGCAATGAAGATGTTTCTGAGCCTATGATCAAGGATGGAAACAAATTGATTCCTCCTCATGAAAAAATGATGATATTCCCCCTTGATGACTCAATCATAGCGAAGTGTTTGACTCTCATAAGAGTATTGTGCTCAAATAAATGAATGATGATAGGGAGAATTGCTTACCAGCTTGTGGGAAATGGTCCACTTCACCTGTCATATATCAATTGAACGGGGTACAGGTATCTCATACTTTTCATTACCATAGTTCCATCGAATCATCATTTTCTCAATTCGGGATTCGAGGTCCGAGCCATTCTGAACTTTTAGATGTAACAATCTTCTTACATGTTTTATTTCCACTAGTTCCATTACATGATCACAAATAAATTTGAATTGATTATCGAAACATTTTGTGCCGTGGAACTTTCGTGAAAAGCCACATGTTTTTTGAGTATTCAATTCGTAGGTTCCTCCTCATCCGATCAAACAAGCATTTAAAACGATTCAATTCCATTCCCTGGGCTGATGCTGTGAGACAGTGTAGCACGCTTTCCTCATATGAGATCGAAGATGGATTTTTTAATTAATCTCAATAATTGATGAGCTGGCATACACGGTAAATTCGCCAACAAGGAAATTCGTCCAAGGTCATATCGAGTTATTCATTGGAAGAGTGGAGAAGATCCAGGTTTTTCATGGGAGATAATGGTTGCATTGATGTCTTACTATTCAGTGGATCTTTCAGTACAGCAAAGCCTTATAAAGTTACAATAGTTATGAATTTCGCAATAAATCAGAAAAGCCATGAACCAGATTTGAACCCAAACCCACATCTTGATTGCAAGTGTTTTATCAATTATTCTAATTTTATAGTGCATCATGAATCATACATATGTACATATGTATTCAGATTATTCTTTTCTCAGTATAGGTTAGACAAATATTTTACCCATTTTCCACAGAAATTAACTGCAAAGATGGGTATGAAGAAGCTTTGGAGTCACTAAGAATCCAGACAACCTTAAAAATGACGGAGAAAAGATCACGTGTTCAGTTTAAGGGCGAGACATGGCTGACTCGAAAATCAGAATCAATGTTTTGCACACATTGAGAGCTCATTCCTTGACAGGAATGGATCATTCTGAGAAAGATTCGAGAGACTGATTTGGGATTTTTATCTCCTATCCATCTAATAAGTTCATCAAGGCCAGCAACTTTGATAGGCTCAAGGGCTGAACTTGATTGATAGATTCATGGAGCATTAATTTCCTCTGCTTCAACTTCAGCATAGATTCTTACAGGAAAAATAGTCCAAACAAACCATGATATTGTTTTTGAGGGTGTCAGCTCAGCTGGTGAGGGTGAGATCGCTCGGACTTCAATTATTATGAAATCCTGGAGATGTGAATGGCGGAGAATTGTGATCAAATGCTAGTTCAGATTGTTCTATCCATCTCTTGCTGGAAATCTATTGCGACAAATGGACCTGGCATTTCCACTCGATGAAAACTCCATCGAATTTCCTTACTCAGTCCAATCAGAGGATTACATAAGAAGAATTTGCCCTTTTAGATATTAGATAATACCTGATAAAAATGCCTTCATGGAGCAATTTGAGTTATCACATTTTATAAGGTTGGATACAGATTCGGTCCCTCAAATATCTCAATCAATGATAAACAAAAATTGTAAAAATGGAGTGGCTTCAGCAATGCTCATTGAGATAAGCAGGCTATTATCAGTTGTTTGTTGAATAAAATCTATTTTTGTGGGACTTTATCGGGTCACTTTTAGAGAAACTTCCATATTCTCTGCTTGTTCTGAAAACTCCCGTGTAGAATGTTCTGATTCATTTTGTTCATGCGATCTAATATGACCATTTCTATTCGTGGGATTAAAGTCCATTTCTTGCATGTTGATCCCAACTCAAACTAGGCATGATATATCAAAAAAACCTGCCTGGCAGAGCGTTGGATCTAATATTTTCATGGTTCAGTGTGGGGATCTTTAGTGAAAACTTTCAAAAACTTGACTTTGCAGACAAAAACGCACAAAAACTCGAGTTCGATTGAACTGATCTTTCGCAAAACAAGACCTCTGGTTACATGATTCACCTCTTCTTGTAAGCTGTATGAATATGGGAAGGCGAGAGAGCAGTGATCTGCCCATGAAAGATGCTTCTAGACAAAACTACTTTTGATGAGAAGAACGATACAACTTTTCGCAATCATTTTCAAGCATTTTTTCTGGAGCAATCTTCCAGTAATCATAGGTGAGAAATCAATGTCAATCAGTTCAAAGATAAACTCAACGACCCTGGAACAATCTGATAACAGGGGAAATTCACCCTACTCAGGTGCCCATTCATGACCAATTTAAAATCTAAAATCATGCATCCAATGATGATATCTTTCATAATCGCAGATTCTGAACATTTTACATGTCTAACATTTAACCATCAAAACTTGACGACCTTTGAGCATAGTCCTTCGGGAAATCATATCATTGGAATCCACAGTGAATATCCAGAATGTATTTTTTTTATCAAAATCAGAAATTGGCCAAAAATCTGTCTCATCTAGACATGTTTTTCATCAGAGTCCCTCCGGCCAGTTGTCTGGATGAAGGACAGAATTCTGTTTGGATTCTGAGAATTGGGTTGTATCATGCTGATGAATGATCGAGACTGCAACTCAGTGTTACTTTTCGCCTGTTCAGTCTTCTAGAACATTCATCGAGCATTTAGCTTAGTTGTCCTCTGCTCTTAGCCTCACTCATGGAAAAATCAAAAAAATGCACAATTATCGATCAGTGAAAGAGAGGGAGATAGAGACATTGATGAGATTCGAACGTTAGCATCTGAGAGCCATCCTCGATGCCCCCCTAAAGGGAGAGAATAATCAAATTCAAAATCAGTATGGAAACGGTTCCTAGTGAGAAAACAACAGAAAACATATTACTCCATCAACCACATTAGGATTTCATTGATGTCGTTGAGAAAAATTGAAACTGAAAAGAGGGACTCAACCAAAAGATCATCGTTTATATGTCAAAGGTGTGAAAAAACTTTCGCCGATTTAGAGGCAGATCAATTGTGTGATCGTAAAACTGGTGAATTCAGATGTTTACAGTCTTTTCAGTTGACTTGAACACTTTATTCATTTAGCATGAATCGATTTTCAAATGAGCTGAAATCGCAAAACTGAACAGTGAGAAGAGGAAGAAATTTTTCAAGTGGATTGAGTCCATTTTTCAAATCATTGAAACTTTTTTCATCAGAAATGAAACCAAATGTATTTAATGATGAATATGATGAACAAGATAGAGTAAAAAGGTACAGATCTCAACTGATCAATCAATTTTGTATGTCTTCCATTGATATACAACGTCCAAGGTAGGACATCATATTCGAATAATAGTTTCGACAATCAGTTTCATCAACAACCTGTGATGCTAGTTCAACAGCCTGGAAAACTTCATCCGCAGAGCTCAGACGATACCTTTTCACATAGTCTTTTAGTTGATTGAACATATTCTCAATCGGGTTGAGAAACGGTGAATAGGGTGGCAGAAAGATCAGGTCAATCTCAATCTCAGCATCAGAAACCAGGTTCTTTACCTGTTCATGGTGGTGGAAGCGCACACTGTCCATCACTAGATAAATCTTTTGATAGCTTTCACTGATTAGAAAATCAATGAATTGCTTCACATAATCAATGAATACATCGGTATTGTAGGCACCTTCTCTAACATCATAGAAAAACAAAGATTTCCGATTAATCGCAGCACAGATAGAAAAGTTTTTCCCCCTAATCACTTGGACTCTGAGATTCGCTCGAGGGCCTTTCTTTGCTCTTCCATAGTTCACTCTGGTATGGACAGCTATCCCACTCTCATCGAGGAAAAAAATATTGTCATGGTCTCTATCCATGTTCATCAGCTTGAGAGCATAATCCCGTCTTTTCATCTTCACTTTTTCAGTATTTCTTCGAACAGGTACTGGGGAAATCCGCTCAAATGAGTATTGGAGGTCATCTGAATAGTTCCACATTGTTGATATTGAAACTCCAATCCCAAACTTGGATTCAGCTCAGTCACAAAAATACCACAATGTTCGAGTACAGTCCTCTGAAACCCACTCAGTGGCTCTTTCAATTTGTTCAGGAGATAGTTTTTTTGCTTTTCCTTTATTTTTTCGAGTAATTTGACCATCTTTTTTGTATCGATTGATAATTAATTTCACTGAACTGATTTTCACATGATAAAACTCACTAATAGCTCCGAACTTGAGGGTATCAACTGAATAGGCATGAATTATTAGTTGTTTAACTTCATCTGAGATTTTTGATGTGGCCATAATCGAAAAAAATATATATACGATTGATTGTAACAACTGATTTCAGTGGGTGTAAGACTCAACAGTGATGAACCACTACTGTTTGATGAAGATGGCTGGTCATCATTGGCGCTCATCTTTTATTCAGTTTGGTCTCATGTCATTTGAAATGAGTCTCATCGAAATTGAAATTGAGTTCAACTCAACAGAAAATCTCCCCTCTTCATCGTCTTGCTGCTCACAGATATGCAAGTTATCCGAAGAAGAGTTCAACTCATATCAAAATTAGTCTCAAGTCAACTGGAAAGACTGTATATTGTAGTGAATCCGGCAACGAAGAACCCGATTTTTCACCAGAGCCTAACTCTCACATGATATTAGCCAGATTCAATGAACAAATGGATCCGCCATACCAACTAATTGAAGATATTGAGAACATAAAAATATCAGCCGACCTCATGGAGCCAGAGCCCAGCGAGGCGAATGGATCAGCTATTTCAACAATGAATCAAAGTTCTTTCACCTCTGATTGCGGCAATGAAACCTGGCCCAACATTCGTGAAAACAATATAATGAATCGAAAAGGAGTGAATTGCTCACCAATTCGAAAGCTACATGCATTATTGCTTCCACCTCTCTCCCAGTAATTGAGTGAGAGAGAGATTTTTCATGGTCTTTCTCATTGTAGTTCCAGCTTATATTAATTCTGTCTCGATTGGGTTCGAGCTCTTGCGAGCTACCCAAAGTATCAGTTTTTCTCAATGTTGAATCACTGTCGTCTCCATTTCTTTTTCCACAAGATCACCTTTTTCTACCATTTGGACAGAAGAAGCCAAACATTGATCCAATTACTTTCAGCCAATTGAATCCAAAAAATCTTAGCTGGATATACGCCGGTCACATCAGACTCACATAATAAAGATTGCATACTCTGTTCATTAACTTGACCACGGTCAACCGGTGCATCGATGATTGTCCGACAAACTGAATTGGCCTGATTGGTGGATATGTGGAAACTAATCAAAATGATGTTCCCCTAAACATCAATTGAAATTGAATTGACACGCACAGAAAACAACAGCGGACTCTCAAAACAAGCTATCTCGACTGGATACATTGACACTAGTGATCATGGTATTGGAAACTCTCTAGCATCTCACTTGTCAGAAAAGCCACGAGCCAGAATCGAGCTCGGATCCATGACTTGATTGCAAGTGTCATATCAATTACTCTGATTTGCTATTATATCATATAGCTTTCGTTTCTTCTCTCTTGAAATCAAAATCAACTTCGACTGTTGAAGCAAAAAGTGTCCAAACAAACTATGATATTTTTATTGCAGGTGTTGATTTGGTCAATCAGGGCAGAGTCGATCGGACCTCCAATATCCCGAATCTGCCAGATAACTTACTTGAGAATGTAAATGGTGGACAACTTTGTACATTGTCCTAACATTGTTATTACACTTTCCACTAAAAATCTATCCTGGCAAAAAACCACATTTGCATACCATCTCCACTCTATTGAAGCTTCATCGAATTTTTTCTCGAGTGATGAATTCCCAACGCATGAAAATGAGGCAAAAGACTCAAGTATACCATTGATATAGACTCTCATTAATAAGAAAAGTTTCTTGTGCAAGCGATCTGTGATAGGTTCTCGATTTTTGATAGAAATTATTCCACCAGAGCAATTAAGAAATAGCAGTCTCTTCGCAGTGAAAGTTCATTTATTTGAGATTGTTTTCACATTGTGCTTCCATTATCAGAGCATTCATCTTTTTTCAATATGCAGAGTTTCAAACGCAAATCTCCACGCAATCTTGAGATCACATGTTGAAGAGAATGCAAATACAAGCTCTCTTGAAATGTGGAGAAGGAAGGACGTACTTATCTACTAGAATACTAGAATCGGATACAGATGTTCGAGATGATTTCTGTTCTCATGATTCAAGGCAATTATTCCTTAACACTATAGATCATGATTCAAGATTGTGAGCAGAAGGGTTCATAATTCTGCTCCTGTTGAATAATAATAGACACAGTGAAATTGCTACGTGTAGTGAAGTTCATAAGAACTCTTTAAACAAGCACTCAGAAAAACTTGGAACAGTAAAAATTTCATCTTCCCTCTAAAGTCTTATTTGAGATTTGTGATTCCTTCCACTTCGGGCGAACTTGTGAAAATTAATCAGCATGGCAAGGTTTAAGGTTACCTTAGATCGGTGTTCCAAGAAGCTTCCATCTATTTCAATTCGAACACTATTAGATTGGATATGGATTCTTCCGTGACAGATGATAGTTATGCTAATGATATCAGCAGTAAGAATCCATAAGACTATTGAGTTCATTCTCATCAAGTCAGAATTTTGAGAAACTTCGTAATATCTGAGAAAAGCCACCAGCCAGATTCGAACCCAAATCCATAATTTGACCACAAGTGTCTTATCAATTACTCTGATCTGAAGTACATCAGAGAGCTCTCATTTTTTCAACCTTGAAATCAAATTCAACTTTGACTGTTATAGCAAAAATTGTCCAAACAAACTATGGTATTTTTATTGAAAGTTTTGGTTTGATCAGTCAGGGGAGGGTCACGGCTCCCAATATTACGAATCTGCTGGATGACTTACCTGAGAATGTAAATGGTGGACAACTTTGTACATTGTTCTAACATTGTTATCACACTTTTTATTGAGAATCTATCATGGCAAAAAAAACCACCTTTGCATCGGACCTCCACTGGATGAAAGCTTCATCGAATTTTTTCTCGATTGATGAATTTCCAAAGCACAAAAACGAGGTAAAAGGCTGTAGTATACCATCGATATGGACTCTGATCAATAAGAAAAGTTTCTCCAGTGAGTGATCTATTGTTATAGCTACTCAATTTTTGATGGAGATTATTCCACCAGAGCAATTAAAAAACAGCATTTTCTTTTTAGTGAAAGTTCATTTATTTGAAATTCTTTCTACATTGGCTCTTTATAATTGCATTCATCTTTTTTCAATATGCAGATTTTCAAACGAAAATCTTTGCACAATCTTGAGACCACCAGTTGGAGAGTGAATATACCAACTCTCTTATATCGTGAAGATGAATGAAAATTCTTATCAACTGGAATACCAGGATCGGATACAGATGTTCGAGATGATTTCTGTTCTCATGATTCAAGGCAATTATTCCTTAACACTATAGATCATGATTCAAGATTGTAAGCAAAAGGCTCAAAATTTCGCTTCTGTCAAACAATAGGCACAGTGAAATTGCTTCATATTGTGAAGTTGATAAGAACTTCCTATCTGAGCACTCAGTAAAACTTGAAACAGTGGAAGTTTTATCTTTTTTCTCAAGTCTCGTTTGAGATTTGTGATTCTCCTTCCAAGAGGTCGTGCAAATATTAATCAGCATCGTGAGCTCCAAGGCTACCTTGAATCAGTGTTCCCAGAGGATTCCGTTTAGCTTTATTTGAAATTAAATTCAACTTGTATTGATCTGAGTGATCCTTCTACAACAACTGATGATATTGTTATTGAAGGCACAACATTGGTTGACAAGATAAAGCCGATGCATCAGTTGGTGGTTTAGTCTTTTGGATAGTTTACTCGTCAATAATACAGCTTTGAAGAGAAAACTATAGTTCTCTGACTTAGAGAAACTATTTGAAACCGAAAGTTCATATTGAAAAGTAGATCACCCTCCGTCAACCAAGGAACTTCCTATTCCAAAGTGAAAAACTTAAAGAACTTAGATCTCTTCTAGTATTAAACTTAGCACTCGGTTCTACCATCTCCTGTCATCAATCATAATTACTTTCACCTCTATCTATCAATTGGCAATCTAGAATTTCAATTATGTTCCTATAGAATATAATTTCTTCAATTGGATGTGAAATCTGTTTTCGAGCATGGGAAATTTTCTTATGATTTCGGTGTCTATTCTTAGTAGTTACCTCAAGGGTTCAAGTCAACTAGTTTACCAGTAAATGTTACAGCTGGTCCGAGTGTTATTGAATTTTGATGTGAACTGGACTCATTACCTGTGGTAGAAAAATCTATTCTCACTCACGGTGTTGTAGAAATTATCGATCTTAAGATCTAGCCGGTGGCCACACTAGAACTAGAAGAACAATAATCGCTCTTCGACAGACTATGAGGGCCGCTCACGTCTATCAGGCGTACAATTACCTAAAAGGGTCTGAAGTAGGCACGAACTGTGTGAGAACCACACTGGAGATCACAATGTGATGGGGTATACAAGAGTTTATTAATTAAGCAAAAGTTGAGTGGGTAATCGGACAGAGGTTCGGTATGATGAGGGTAAACTACTCTGTAATGAACAGAGGGAATGATGGCCTTTTTATAGTGGCCAGAGACAACTCTGAAGGAGTTGGCCAAAAGGATTAATCAGAAAAATGACCATTCATTGGTCAAGAGCGATTCCCACGAGAAGTGGTTCGAGGCCAACGGCCCAGAGGATCAACTCAGAACATGAGAATAGAGTCCAACGGACTAAGTGGGAAACCATACAAAAGATACCAAAATTGAATTATAATGAAAGTAAATTAAATAGAAATAAATGAAAAAGGATTAAATAAATGAAAAGCGGCAATCAGCCGAGGCCTCATCGAGGAGGACAGAATTTCCGCTAACA
>QZCP01000686.1:0-10496 GCA_003956705.1 Brevipalpus yothersi | reverse complement strand
GAGAGAGAGAGAGAGAGAGAGAGAGAGAGAGAGAGTAAATCTCATCAGTATGAATAGCTGCAATGAATTGTTAATCGCTATTCACAATCATCCAGAATGCTGTTATTCTGATTCTTGAGCCTCTCTCTCTCCATGAGTAAGTAAAATCATCATGTTCCTCTTTTTCGATTTTATCCTTTTCTGATTTGGGAACTTTTTTCTTCTTCTCATTATTCTTATTCTTCCATCTTCCCTCCTGGTATTCATCATCATGGAATGTGGTGTTGATGATGATGGAATAAGATTTGTTGACTCGGTGACCGCTGATCGATGAACTTGAATGGATAGAAAAAAGAAGAAGTATAATGAAGATGATAGAGAGAATTAAACAAGAAGCAAATGATCACATATATAAAGAGTAACCGAATTATTGGCTCGATAAATGTGAATGAATGATGTATCATCTGATTCTTTTTCGTTTTTGTCTCCACACATTTGAAAATGATCTTCAACTTGTTCATCTCTCTGCTATGCAACATCCGCAAGACGTTTCGGATGATGAATTTGGACTCATTTCGCCCAATATCATCATCAGTGGGTAATCTTGTAGGGTGGAGACCAGACCAAAAAAAGATGTAACAGACAAGAGGGATGATAGTTTCCAAATTTCACCCTGGTTCCTTTAACGGCTTTCTCTTTTTTATATTCTTCTTCTTCTTCTTTCTTTCTTTTTGATTTTCCTCTTTTCTATTCCTTTTCCTTGGAACCTGTAGGAGGCTGACAAAATTTACATTAATTTGCATGCAAACAAGCCATCAAAGCCTTCTCTTACGACCATTTTAGCCTTCTAGCACATCATTTGTCCATTAAATGACTTACATGCGATTCTGTTTGATTCTAGGAGAAGGAATACAATTCACAGTCAACTGAATGTTTTGATCCATAAAATTTATTCCCAATATTCATGTTCATGTGTGTGAGTGAGTGTGATGCAAGAGAAAAGTTTTCGAATCATTTCACCAAGAAGAAAAACTTATCCTAAGAATTTTTGATTCGCTGGTTGGCTGATTTTTGTTACACTTTATACTCAATCTTCCAACACTTGATGCTTTTATTCTGCAGGTTTGTTTCCAATTGGTAAAATTTTTCTCTTTCTATCATTTGAACTATCATTTGAACAAATTTTGCATGCAGAAAGTGTAACTTTTTTTTCAGCACGCACACACAATATTCCAACGGAATATGAACAGCAACAACAATTTCTTTGAATTCGAATTTGCTTTCCACAAATTTATCTTGCGTAATATATCAGTTTGGAATACAATCCATTTTCTGGATTCCTTTTTTCTCTTCTATCTGTCCTCAATTCAGCTTACGGGAAAAAATTTATTTTTTGCTCTCATTTTTGGCCAGGACATGAATAACCAAACCACTTTAACCGTTAGGAGACATGTCTAGCTTTCGTTTT
The DNA here is from genome assembly GCA_003956705.1 of Brevipalpus yothersi. Classification (NCBI taxonomy): domain Eukaryota; kingdom Metazoa; phylum Arthropoda; class Arachnida; order Trombidiformes; family Tenuipalpidae; genus Brevipalpus; species Brevipalpus yothersi. The sequence goes on along the minus strand of QZCP01000686.1, from coordinate 9,049 downwards.
CCCATGATAATGGTGGTAAAAATTGGCACCCAGACACATACACATGTGTACCCATACCAAAAACCATGAGAAAACAATCCACGTAATCGTTCCCAAATTTAAATATCATAGATATCAGATTGCCATTCTTGATTGTTGCCATTTTTTGGCTCACCATTGCCAGTACAAATGACATGCTGAACGAATCACTTTCGATCAAATCATCTTTCATTTTATCTCGTAAATCAGCTGTAGCATCATCATATAATAGCCAAAATCTTGGCTATACACACACACGTTCATATATATATTCTTGCTTAGATATATTGAATCAAGCTTCTATGTTTCAGCTATTTTTTCATTCCAACACCCGTTGTCATGTTCAATATTCACTGCTCGTAGTCCAATCATATCAGATGTGGAAACAGAACAAATATTGCCTCTGTCATCACATGATGCTAGTCTCTCTCTATCTCTCTCTTCACCCACATCCTTTCTATGGTTGATTCTCTTTTATTCCTCTTTTTCAGTTTTATTCCCTTCTATTTCTTCACTCTCTCTCTCTCTCTCTCTCTCTCTCTCTCTCTTCTTTTCCTCTGATTCCATCATGAGTGGCCATCATCTATTTTCAAGTGTATATACCTGTATGTATACACATGGTCAATGAAGATAGTGTTTCCAAGTGGACACAGTGTAGAAGAACGCTGATCGCCACTTGACCTTTGGACAGTCATTGAAGCAACTTGAAGTGATCGCCACTTTATTCCATGGGAAAAGGAAGAGAGAGAGGAAAAGAATTTCCAAAGTAATCCTTTTCTTCATAGTCTATGTATACATGTACATGTTCACATGTATACACACATACCCAAAGAGCAAAGCATGATGGTGTATGAAGGAAGAGAGAGAAAGAGAGAGAGAAGATGAGGATAAAAGGAATAAAATCAGCTCAAAAAAGATGTGGACAAGTGAAAGGTGCCAAAAATAATGAGCCTTTCTTGGTAACACTTCTCTTTACTTGATGATGATGTTTGCCTGTGTAAGTTTTGAAAGAGAAAGAGAATGTGTATGTGTGTAGGATGATGAAAAAAATAAAGTGGCAAACAAAAAAAAGAGAGTCGATAACAAGGCAAGTATATATGAGATTCCTTATTGATCATCATGAGCGGAAAAAAGTGAGAATCGGAAGAGAGAGAGAAGAGAGAAGATTATGATAATAATAATGATAATAAGACATATACCCGAAACAACAGCCTGATGAGTATGATTATGATTATGATGAATTTGCTTGAAGCCATGTTGCTGGTTGCTTAGCTGATTGGGTAACACAAAAAGAAAACCAACTCAAACCATGGCCATGGTTAAATTTTGTAGTCACTAGTTGAAATTTTATTAAGTAAGCAGTTTTTTCTTGACCTTTTTTCCTCTCACTCCACTGGCCAGTTACTGGGCATTTGCTGCTACAACTGGTGGAACAAGAAGACGTTCTTGGGGCAGAATGAAAAAAATTCCTACTAGAAGATGGACCACACACAAGACAGGTAGAGAGAGAGAGAGAGAGATGATTATTGAGAATAAAGGTAATCATAAATCAACTAGAATGACTCTAATTGCATAAGCAACTTACTTGAAAGAGATTCCTCTCTTTTTCCTCTGCCAGTGATATAGACAAATACTTCGTGTGTTAACATTTTTTTTCTCTCTTCTCTTTAACCATTTTTGCCTTCCGTTAAACAAATAGCCTTCTTACACTGATTAAAGAGAAAGAGAGAGAAAAAGAAGATGATAAAGAAGAAGAAGAAGAAGCAAAAATCAAGGTAAACACGTTAAATGAATGAAGATGCTGTGATCACTTCATCTTCTTCTTCTTTTTAACATTGAGCAAGCCTTACTGGTGTGTGGATGCATGTCAATTTCTTATTCATTTCCAATTTTATCCTATTCATCACATAATTAACTAGTAACAAGCTTATCATGTAGGAATCAGAAAGCGTATTTATATATTCATCATCATGATTCTTGTGAAACTTTTTCCAATAGATTCCGGTTTAGTTATGCAAGAGAAACACTATTGCAGTAATGATGATGATATAATTTTATAAATACATATCATGTGTGTATATCATCAAAAAAGAACCATGAAAAATAGGATGATACAGATTATATTTTCAGATGAATAATTAATTTGAATTGAAGATGAATGGGAATGTTATTTTTTTGGCCAAAAATGATTCATATTAGTCAAAAAATTGTATTATTTGAAATATTATTAGAAATGTAACTGTTAAAAATTGATCCATATCAACAAAAAACATAGAAATGCGATAATATGAACATGAATTTCAATAAAAACATTATAACATGATAAAAACATGATAAAAAGACTCTTCCACCGGATACAGATACAGGATTGTATTTGAAAACGAATGATTCATACTATTCTCGATAAACAAAACAGAAGAATCAACCTGAAGAATGGTAGAATTTTATTCTCACCAAAGTGAATCAAATTGCTTGATAATACTATTACCAATCCTATGGTCTAGGAATCAATTCCTCTTGAACTAACTCTTGAGTAAGCAAATTTATCCATTCTACACAGAAAACCCCTAGACATACACATACTCTATTCTATTGCTACTATTTACTGAAGAGAGATAGATCGGAAGATCATTCGAATAATAATAGAATCAAAATTTGATCAAACAGATCGAACCAGTTTCACTGTGTGTTGAGGCAATCTTAATTCTAATTTGATTTTCTATCACTTCCATCATGACCATGAATTATCGTCATCATTGATGATGATAAAATCAAATCAATTTGATCCTGTGAGCAAACATATTGACCCCATGCTCAATCATCCGGATGCTGATGGCTGAGGGTCAAAATTCAAATTGTTCTCATCCCTTTGTGAACTTTGGAATTTTGTGATCCGTTGTATTCCATGAGATGTGAGAATGTTGGTAATGATGAAACAAGAATGTGATAAACTCATTAGCAAAAATCTGAGAAAAAAAGAAAAAATTTTCAACAAGCATGTCTAATTGATTTCAAATGGATTGCTAATCTTTTTGTTTTTCGAATTTTTTTCTCTCTCATAATGATTAATCCACAGGTTTTGACTACTCATGAGACAAATTTACTGTTCAAATTCTGACATATTCCCCAATTAATGATCTGATTCTTTTTCTTCTTATTAGCCACACTCATACTAATTTACATATTTTTTCTTCTTTCTCTTTTTTCTCTCACCTCGACTCAACACTCAATTGGATATCGTTTGTATGTGCCTTCAAATCATTTTTTTTTCATATCAATTGCTTCATAAAATTCTCAAGTGCCACCCGATAAGCCGATTATTCGTGATGCTAAAAATTCTGAACCATTAACTAGCCTAATAGGACCTTTCAATGAAGGTGATAAATTGTCATTAATCTGTGAAGTTTCCGGTGGCAAGCCACGTCCATCGGTAACATGGTGGCGTGAATCAGTTCTACTAGATGATTCTTCGGAAACATTGACCACTGGAACAATACGCAATCGATTGGATTTGGATAATCTTCAGCGTCATGATCTGATGGCTGTGTTAACATGCCAAGCTTCCAATAACAATATTTCCATACCACAAGTATCAAGTGTGACTGTGGATCTTAATTGTAAGTTGAAATTGTTCAGATTTTTTTTCTCTTTTATCATCTCATACTGCACAAGTTACTCAGGCTGATTCCATGCAATCAGTACGATTGGGGGAAGGTTTCAAAAAAATGCTACCAAACACATTCCATGTAACTGGGCAACCCTTTTTCGTAATGATCTTAGAATTTTTCTCTTCATTTATTTTCAATTTAATTTAAATTTAATCCCTAATTTTATGGAGACAAAATTTATCGTCTCATATATTCGCTGACATCATCTAAGATCGGTATTTAGCTGTGTGTGTGTGTCTTCAAGTGAATGTGTGAGGTTTAACCATTGATCAGCTCAATCAAATGATTTATTGTGACTGAAAATTAGCTCAGTTGAAGCCTGAGATTTGCGGCCAATACACATGAGAGTAAAATGATTTTGGATAGCCAGCAATAAGAGTCAGATAGTTAGATAAAGATAGAAAGAGAGACCAGTAACTATTTTATGTGCCTCATTAGAAGCCGATTCCCGTAAAAAGAAATAAAAGCCACAAGAAAGTTCCAAAAATATATCCACTATCTTTATTATATATACCCAATCTGATGCTCAATTGAACACTGTTGCTGTTCAAATTGTAGCTACTTTTCTAATAGATTTAAGCTACCAAATGCCGTCTCTCTCTCTCTCTCTCTCTCTCTCTCTCTCTCTCTTTCTTTGTGTCTTATTATTGAGTTACTCTTCACAGTGAGAAGAAAAAGTCATAAAAGTGTCCAAATTGTGGCAATGAACTGATCTTCTCTAGCTAATTTGAGCCCTTGTGGCATGGACAAGATGAATAAGGGACAAAAATTCGAATACACAGGATTCAAGAATGGCATGATGTGGCAAAAGAGAGAGAAAAAAAGAAGAAAATTTATTGGGCTGATTTTGTATCATCGCCTTTGATTAGATTCTTTCACTCAATTGGGAAAAGTATCATCATCACAAGTTGTGTACATATTTTGTTTTGCCTAGCGTGTGTATTTATTTCTTCTCTTTCAATTTCTCGGAGCAATAGAAGTAAGGGAATTGAAAAAAAGGGGTCTCTCTATCTTATTTCGCTGGCGGCACTTGGGAACAAAATGAATGATAATGATTCAAATGATACCAGGGATCCAGATGATGGAAGACTCATACATTCATCTTATATGGTTGGTGATAAAATGTCACCCATTTGCACGGAAGAAAAAAGTTCCGACTGTGTGTATGTGTGTGTGCGGTTCCTATTGCAAATCGAGATGATGATGACTTTTCCAATAGCAAAAGGGAAGCAAATCAGATAGTAATTCAGTGCCAATTTCTCTTTACTTCTTGCCTCCAAAAAATCTTGAGGTGTTTTGTCGCTGTGAGCAAATCGAAATTCTCTCACCGTCATTATACACCATCGTGATAATCAACTAGTATGATTATCATGATTAATCAGCCCCAATTCAAGACAGTGTGTAAGACTGATGAGTGGAGGGAGAGAATTTTCTTCTATCTCCTCTCTTCTCTTGCCTGCATGATAATCAAGCCAGTCTGATACCTGAGATCATTTTCCCAGACGTCTGATAGAGATAGAGGTGCACATGATATGCCTTTGCCAAAAAGGTACGCGCGACGGTATGATTTTTTTGGGCAAGAATTTAGCCAAAAAAGAGGCGCGAATCTCATACATAACCTTCAGGGAAACACTAGAAGAGATATATTTTCAGGGAAACTGAAATCAAGTTGCCTCCTGTTGGTGGTCATACATTGAGAGAGAGAAGCAAATCGTTTTTATTCAACTTTTACTGTCCATCATCGATCATCTTCAGCGCCAATGATTCCGTTGGGCCTAATTAATTGATGCTCAATGCATTTCTGTATTTATTTCACTCACTCTCTCTCTCTTCTTTTTAAGGGAGGAGAAAGAAGGCCAGCATCCAACCTGGAATTTATACCTTCTTAAATCATTGCTCACTTAGCTTGGTAAGAGAGAGAGCGAGAGAGCGAGAGAGAGAGAGAGAGAGAGAGAGAGAGAGAGAGAGAGAGAGAGAGAGAGAGAGAGAGAGAGAGAGAGATAAAACGAGAAAGATTTCGGAATTATCTTACAAAGTCTCCTTTTGATTAGTGAAGTTTTACCTGGAAAAGGGCTAAGTTTTTTGAGTAATATTAAGCAGGATCTGTGAGTAAAGAAATTATAAGGTCAAGAAGAAGCATAAGATTGACATCCAATGTATTACATTTTTGCGATCTATTTTTTTTTATTTCCCTTTTAATCAATCAGATTCAGCACAAATTTATGTATGCCTGTAACGGTTTTCTCTCTCTCTCTCTCTCTTACTTACTTACTAACTTACTCACTTATTCAGTTACTTACTTACTGATGTACTAGTGGGCTGACAGAGATTATGTTATGCATTTTAAAATCATTTTAACCGATTTTCTGTGCCCATCATCCTCTTGCAGGACTTTGGGCTCAAAATAGTAAGAATGTATCATAATAATCAGAAAGACATGAGTGAATTGCTATATGAAAGCTGTGAAAATATCTTTCCCATCAAAGTGGTCACACATACACAATCTGATGTCCACCAATTTTTGAACTTTCCGATTATGATGGTGATTATGGTGGTGATTATGAATGATACAATTCTCATTCAAACCTTTCATGGAAACGTTCCATGGAGAGAAGGATAGAAGATAAAAGCTCTCTCTCACACACACACACAAGTTTAATAAGTGATATCAATTTGATTGACTGTTTCTTGCTCAACTTGTCAGTGTCTTGTGCAAGTGATCAGATATTTGCATGAGGATAGAAAAATTACGTGATACTGAGATGACTTGAATGAATTTTGAGTTTCATGTGGGCACATGTATGTGAGTGTGTGATCAAAGGAACTGAAAATGAATGGATGAAATGATGGTGAAATATTTTTCTGGAGAAAGAGAGACAAAGAATAGTAGAAGCAATTGAGAGAGAGAGAGATAGAAAGGGAAATGGAAATGATAGGATTCCGTTTTATACCCTCATTTTGATTCAAATGAATTATCAGATAATGGATTCAAGCTAACCATTGTATTGCATGCTTATTTTCACTATGAGCAATAGACGATAACAGCCATGGTTTTCAAATTGGCAAAGAAAAAAAGGGGTGGAAATTTTATCCATTCAAATAGTTTTTGACGATTGTATAGCATTTTTCGGGGGACATAAAATAGAGTCAAAAACATGATAAAAAGTCTTCTTCTGTCGAGTTCGCGTGAAAAGTGAAAATTCAAATTTCCAGTTGAATAGTTGAATTGGTGATAAAATGGTGTTACCAAAAATTATTCACATAGACATGGAAGAGTGACAGAGAGAAAGAAAAAGAGAGAGAGAGGAGAAAAAAGAGACAAAATTGTGTTCGCCATAGGTTTCCATCGTTGTGATGATGATAATCGTATTTTTATTCCATTTTGTTTCTTGTTAAAATGAATTCATCATCTTCACTTGCAGAATATATGCATATACGTGTGTATAGCATCAGAGTCTTTGAGTAACTCTCTCTTCCCGGGAAGCTCTTCTTCATCGTAATAATCATAGACTCTCTAACTGATTATCATCGCCTATGGTGTTCATCATTTTAGTTTCTCTTTTTATGTGAAGAAAGAAAGAAAGAAAGAGAGAAAGAGAGAGACAAGTAAGAAAAAGAAAGAGATGTGTGTCTATGTGTAGTGATGTCTGTGTGTGAAATAGTAGCTAATCAAAATGCAAATCGTAATAATCATGCAACCAATTCACTAGATATAGTGAAAGTGATTCACCGTACTTTACATATGAATCTTAAGACAAATAGTTATGTGTAGAAGCATTTTTCTCACAGTCTCTGGGTCTATCTTTCTTTTCCCAGTTACAACTCACATTCAATTAGATGGATCATCACAAATATTACATGTTACTTCTTGAGAGAAGGAAAAAAATTCTCACTCTTGTTCTTACAGATTGAAAAAGTATTCCCATAAGTCTTTTTCATTCACTCATTCAACCTATTGTTTTATCTCTCTTTGCCTGTCTAGCCGGTAGCACACGTCATCATTATTATTACTAATTTGATTTCTTGAAAATTCCTCAAATTCCACAGAATGTCTGCCTCTCTATCATTCTGTGTCATTCTGATTGGTCTAGTTACTTTTACGTCTGGTTGATCAATGAAAAAATTTGACCATCTCATATGTCAAATGAATTTTGGTCTCATTTTGGCGATTTTTTTTCTCCTTCCTCTTCCTCCTATCTGACTGTGATATTTTGTTTGGTCAAGAGTGAAGATTGATTTAATAATATTTTCGAATCATTACCCACTGGTTTAGGTTGATGAAAGTTGTTAGTGATAAAAATTTATCGAAAAAAATGAGACACACATTGGAAAATGTTTAGATAGGTAGAAAAAGAATGCTTATATTGGCGCGAAAAAAATACGGACTAAGGAACAGTTAAAAGGATCAGGAAATGCAATGAACGGTGGCTAGTTGGTAGATACGTATATATATATTTCATTCATCTGATAGTGATTCCGGAAATTTCTAACGATGTTGAGTGTTTCCCAGTATAAACGTTGGTGTGAAAAGCGAGAAAGAAAGGAAAGTAACGATAAATGGGAAGAATGTATCATTTCAATCGTAAATGGACGGAGATTCTGGAGCTCTTTTTTTTCGTTCTCTTTCCCTTTCCTCCTATTTCAATTTACTATTGAAGCCATGAAGGCGAGCCAGATTTTCCAGACAATAAAGTGGAAGTTTTTGAAAAATTGAAACACCAAGGCAATCACTAGATGATGAGATTCACTTTATCTTGTTGCTAAATCCATAGAGAAAGAGAGAGAGAGTGGAAGAGGAACCATGGTGTAAAAGAATTCACTTGAATGAGGACCTACAGCAATCAACAAGAATACTTTGCTTTTCTGAGAAAAGATTGCAAAAAACTGTAACAAAAATAAACACACATTTCAGGTGAGAGCGCATTCACACAAGACAGAACGAGATAGAGAGAACTTCTTTTTGGGTGAAAGAAAAATTTCATGTCAAGTATACAGTAAAGTATTCTGTGGTCCATGAACACATTTTTCTCTCTCTTTCAACTTCTGATGAACTTATCTGTAAGACTCTGATGTACATCTCTCTCTCTTTCTCTCTCTTTCTCTCTCTTTCTCTCTCTTCCTCTCTTCCTGTGTCTCCATGTGTATATACCTTTTCAAGTAATCATTTCATGTTCATCTTGTCTAGTTCGGGCAGCATCTCATTTCTTTCTCTCTTGAATCATCACCCACAACTATTATCATCATCATTTGCCACTGTGATTTAGTTTCTTTTTGTTCTCTCTCTCTCTCTCTCTCTCTCTCTCTCTCTTTCTTCATTGCATCATTTTTCTTTTTCCTCTTTTTTTCTTCCACTTTGATGGCTG
>QZCP01000685.1:0-10644 GCA_003956705.1 Brevipalpus yothersi | reverse complement strand
CTCTCTCTCTCTCTCTCTCTCTCTCTTTCTCTCTCTCTTCTCTCTCTCTCTCTCTCTCTCTCTCTCTCTCTCTTTCTCTCTTTCTCTCTCTCTTGACTTTACTCACTTCTCCATCCCAATGACCACGGCAAAAGATATCAAATGTCTTATACGTTTTCTCTTTTTATTTCTCCACTTTTTCACAGGATCGGTCATCCTCTGGTCCATTTGAGAAAATTCGGGAGTGAATTAAGGTTGAGAAAATTGTTACCAATTCAGAGAAAATATTTTCTGCCTCCTATGGATGAGGGAGAGACAAAAGAAATCTGTATTGATTGATGAGTTAAGATAAGTATTGGCAATAAAATATGAATCAAATGATACAAAAATAACATTGTTTACAGTTTTTGAGTCAAATTATTTGATGTGTTTGTGAGAGAGAATTTTTCATGATTATATCGTGTTTGTTTAATTATTTTTATCGATCGTTGTGTGAATGAAGTAAAAAAAAAAGAATAAGAAGACATACTCGATGTTTCCAATTGAATTGAACTGTGTTCTGTATTGATCGGATTTGGATTGTTGAATGGTTGTTTCTTACTTTTGTACTCTCAGCGTTCATGGGAAGAGTAACTTAATTCAACAAATTGTCTAATTTATTCATTGAAGAGACATCACACACTCTCAAAGTCTCATTGTTTTGCTTACATTGTGAATTGAGTCCGTACAATACAATATATTTCCAATCGATCCGAATCAAACCTTTTTTATAGGCTCAAAAATCATGCGAAAAAAAAGGATACAACATTCTACTTTGTAAAGAATATTACCAATAATTGTTCACACTAATCGATACCCTGAGGAACCCATTGCTCTAGAATTCATTAGAGAGTATACGCCAATTGACATTTTAATTACTTGATGATGAGCTTGCATCATGAACTTTAAATTTTAACTACTTAAGCATCCGAAAACTGTGGTCGAATGATTCTCCCACACTAATAAAAGAGACAGGGAGAGAAAGAGAGAATAATATATCAGAGGCAATGTGTCCGAGTGATGATGGAGGTGGAAATGGCGATGATAATGATGATCAAAAATTTTGTTCATCAAACATTTCCAAATTATTGACAGTCTAATGAAGAGTCAAATTATGCATCATTTCCCATGTGATTGCTCATCACGTCATTAGACAATTACCATCAACCTTGACAAGAATTTTTTTCTATCCATGTCTTTGAAATCAAATATAACTTGATGTCCATTCATTTCCCAACATTCTCTTTCTATCTTACGAAAACTGGGATCATTATGAATTTTCTCTCTCTTTCTCTCTCTCTCTCTCTCTCTCTAATGATTCAGGTGAATGATTTTTACACAAGTAAAAAAGAACAGACTTCAGTGAGTTAGATCAGGCATCAAAATTACAACGTATTGAAGTTTTATGTACCACTGAAGATAGATAATGATGGAATGCTTGAATCTTCATCAACAATTATGATCATGATGTAAGATAAAGATTGCAGTTTCAAATACCAAGATAAAGGCTTAGAAATGGGTATGTTTGGGGTGATGATTTTCTGATCATCCAACAGCTTTATACAGGATATTCGGGCACAGATGAAATGAACGCTTTTTTGGTTCAATTGCTCATGTTATGAACAATTACTTTGGTCTTCAAACACAATTGATGTATAACAAATCTATCCACAAAATGAGCAAAAATTCATTCCACTGATAGCCGGAGGACAAGATCATGGTTCCATATGTGTAATGATGGTTGGAATAGTCCATCGAGGAAGTAAGCTTCCGGATGAGCAAACATGAGTGACAAAAAAATTGGGACGATAATCCAGTGTGTTTGTCAACATAGCCTTAAGGCTTACAACTACTATATTGTATATTGTACTAGTAGGAACACTTGTTTGGTCAAATTGTGTTCACTATTCATTTTAGTTTCGATCTTTGGCCTCAAGCAGGTCAACATGTACCCAATTGCCCGAAGTCTCTTTGATTTTGTTTTGATCAGCATTCAATTATGAATCTATTGGGCAGATCGATGGGTGAGCAGTATTCTCTTACCAGTTGATATTTCTGAACAGTAGGGAACGTCTCAAACAGAATATTGGTGTTTAGATGGAATCTGCATAGAAAATTCTCTCAATTCGGTAGACATTAGAGAACGTGCTGAGAGAAGAGAGAAAAAAATTGGCCACTTGTGAGAAGTTTGTGAACCTAAATTTTTTGACAGTTTAACACTTGAGATCCACTTTTTCCAGATCAAAAAAGAACGGAAAAACTATAAAATGTTCTCTTTTTCTATTGTGTTGATTGAATGATTTTCTTTGAATAAGATCACGAATGTTCAATGCATGATGAACATAATTTGACACGATTCCAGTGAAAATCAGCCTCTTATCCGGCATTTTTTTTTTTGAATGAATTTTTTTTTCACTCCTACTATTGAATCATCCTCTAAACCATCTTCAATTGCATTCGAACAATCACAACCGTGAAACTCATCATATAAAATTTTTTCCATTTTCATTAAAATCACTGCTTATTGTGGGTAAAAGATTCATGATTGGTGGAAGTAGAGAAGAAGCAAGTTTTTTATGAGAAAGAGAAAAAATCAAATTCATCTATTGAAAACATCTATTTTTTCATGAATTTTACAACTTAAAATAGCTCCAAAAATAAATGATGTAAAAATTTTTGGACTTTTTATACTCAAATATAGGAAGATTCACGCATATTTCGAAAGAATAAAATTGAAAATAATGATAACAACTGAACTCTATCGTGAATCGAGTGTGAAAATCGAAAAAAATCATCACCTCTAATATCTTATTACCATAAATAATGATGGAAACAAATAAACGATAGAGAATAAATGGAAACTTGCATGTCAGAACAGTGTATTCAATGTTTCATCACATTTTCTCGCCTCTATTGATTGACTATTATTCTTCATACTCTTCGATCATTCTGACATGAACATCCACTTTTCGACAATACAAATCAGTTCCAAACACTGAAAATAGATTGAAAAATATTCCTCTTCTCATTCATCCTTTTCATTCTCATGATTCTATAGCCAAATATGATGATCAACAGCTCTTGTGGTTCGATCATCTTTTGCTCTTCTTCGTCTTCATCTCCATCTTTTTGAATGATCATATTTCCTCATCTCTATCGCTTTCTTTCTTTCTTTCCAGTCTCATCTTTGTAGTCACTCAATTGCACGATCGTATTTTCTAAGCATTTAAAATCACAATTCATTATCAAATTCAATCAGATCACTTTATTTACTCAACAACAGCCATCAAAGCTTGTCCTCCTATGTTTACTTTTCTTTAAATTTGATTGAGAAACATGTCCCAGACATGGATGATGAAGAGAGAGAGAGAGAGAGAGAGAGAGAGAGAGAGAGAGAGAGAGAGACTGATGTGCAGCGTGAAGCTTGACTCAATATATTTTTCGATCGGTAAAAGGTGGAAGGCATCAATCGATTGGCATCAGGAAAGCATATATAACATCGAATCAATTCTTTGATTACCTTTAATTAGATGCACATACTAGAGAGCAAATATTTCGACTCATCATTCTCATATGCATCGGAAAGTTTCAAATCATCTATGAGGAGAATTTAAAATCTTCAGATAGTAAAGATTATAATTTGAAGTTGTCTGTGAAAGGAAATCATCATCATCATCAATGAGTATGGACACAAAACTTTATCTTACAACAGTCAATGCTAATGATTCAATATCGTGATCATTGGTCACAAAACTTGAATAAAATGATAATGCAATAATTGACTGCTTTGATGTCGCTCCTTCTTCTTTTCTCTCTCTCTCTCTCTCTCTCTCTCTCTCTCTCTTACTCCAATCAAGCTGATATGGTCAGTGAACAGATCCATTGATTACCATCATCAATACAAGTTCCTCTTCTTAGATTATTTCACTTTTAAGTGGAAATGGGTGGTTACTGGGCCTGAATAAGTCTTGATGGATAAAGTATATACCATGGAGACATATGCACAAGAGTATTGAATGGTGAACGAATGTAACCATCGATGTGGGGAGATGCTTTCCTGCCCTATTCTTCCTCTCCGAATCATAGCTCCAATTGTGATCTTTGGATACCTGAGAAAATCAATTACGATTCTGTGATGTGAAAGATACTAGGAGTCCATCACACATATACGATGAATATAGCGAATCATGTGAGTAGGCAAAGAGAGGGGCGAAACCTTTGATTGTAGCCCTATATATATATTTATTATATTGATTTGGCCAACATTCTTTGCATTGGATTTCATAAGAATGGAACATTCAGACCAATTTCAGCAAGAGGCAATGAAAGTAAGAATATATTTAATTCCGACATATTCTAAATAATTCAGGATGAAATTCATCATCATAACTCGAAACTAACATTTCAGAAAATCTTTGTTCCACAGGAATTTCAGAACACAAAATTCGATGATAGTTGGACGAAAGAATGGCAAATCCAACCAATGGAAATAGTAATGCCATCTAGCATTGACGTTGATTTCAACAGGATCGATAATGCAATATAGTCAGGATAATGCGAGATGAAGAAGACCAAAAAAGATCAATTTTGAGAATTTATACAATCTTTTTTTTCGATTTTTTATCACAAAAGTAAAAGATTAACAATAAATCAATAAATAAGAATTTCAAAATCGTCCACTTCTCTTCCGGCCAGTGTAAATGGTATCTTGACGGACATCCTTCCCTTGTCTTCGTCTTCTCTCTTTTTTCTCAAGAATCCAATCACGAGACTTTTTGGGTGGTTTACCACGAATATCTCTTCGTTTACTTTTACTTGAGATGTTGGAAATTTGGGTTTGCATTTCATTTTCGGCAGTCAATGGCTTAGGTAGAACAGGATTCACACCACCAGTGAAAAGTACCAGGAACATTTTCTTTGCCTTAGCACTATTTGGAAAGTCAACCACAAGTCCTCCCGTGAAGCCAGCTTTCATCGCTTGGCGAGTAATTAAATCAACTTGATTACTGTCTTCAGGATAAAACTGGAAAACTGCTCGTGCACCGCGAGCTAGACAAGTGTACAATGTAGTAAATAGTTTGGATAAACGTTTGATTGGATTATGAGATTTTTTATCAGCATTACAGAGCCATTGTAGAGCCGATATACTGATTGCACCATCAAAAGATCCTGGTCGAAATGGAATTCCTTCACCCATATCACCCAGAATGACATCGCCCTTGTCCAATCCTCTGTCGGCAGCAACGTTCAGCATAGCCGAGCTGATATCAACCCCAACCCAATAGTGACCAGATTCTTCGAGTGCTGAGGCTGATAATCCGGAACCACAGCCTAAATCAAGAATCAAACAGTCAGATTCAGCTGGAAGGCACATTAATTGAACAGCACGCTCAGCCAGCGTATATTGGACTTCCATTATTCGACTGTTGCGGGTGTACTTTTGGGCTTCCTCTTCATTGTAGAAGATTTCAGGAGGTGATGTGTGCTCAGGCCGGGAAGACATAATTACACCTCAGAAAGATAAACAATCCAAATATGGATGAAGATGTCAAATATGGATTATTAGATCACGATAGAATCAAAACATTTTTGCAATCAACATCAACACATGTTGTTTTGGAAGTTTTGAACCGGAATATTTTGGCGCCACTTTTAAAGTATCTTGTGAAAACTTGTTGGGATGAAAAAATTAGCATGTTGAGAATTTTGGAGAGATCTACATGAAATTGTTGAGAAACGAGTGATATTTAAAAAAAGTATAGAAGAAAAGGGGGCTTATTCTAGCATTCCTCGCGGAGAGGAGATAATACATATCCTTCCGGTGCACTAGGAGCTACATAGGAGAACACACTAATATCAGCTGGATGGAAGGAAAAGTCGCTCTTCCTGTAATGACCATTTGGACTCACAGCATTAGGACTTGTCAAGCGAGGGTCGAAGAGAATACTACTGGGCCGGGTTCGAAACGATTTTGTTGCCCCGAAATTGACTTTCATATTTGATAAGTGTCCAAGGAGAGGAGAAAGGCGACAAGAGAGAGTTTTCCGTTCACTGATAACTTTGGGATTCAACAGCAATTCTTTTCTATCAGCTTGAGTATTTTCTCGCATCATCTCTTTACCAATCTCTAAATTTTCCAATCCTCTTAGTGTGGAGTTGATAGATCTTTCGATTTCCTCCTTGATCGCACAGAATCTTGATATCAAACTGTTACACTCTTCCAGATTGGTCCACATCTCGAATTGCTTCTTGAAACTACAGTTGATCACCATTGCTTTAGCTTTGATCTTATCCAAATCTAAAAGTCCACCAATTAAGAAATCGTGAAGTTCATGGTGAGGAATTAGTTCAAGTAAATTGATGTTTTGCGAGTCTTGTTTGCTGGTAATATTATCTAGAACACTCCACAGCTCTCTTATTTTTTCTTGTGTTTTGGAAGCCAATGTACAAATTTGACTTTCTTTACGCGACATTTCTGCTTTCTTCCTCAATACCTCAATCTTTAACGATTCTTCAACGCTATCACAGTCATCGGGAACAAATTGTTTGGCTCTTACGATAAATGAATCGATTTCATTGTCGATGTCACTGTGCTGTTCTAACAGTGATCCTTGTCGTTTTGTGAGGTAATCTATTCTCGTCTGTTTACTTCCAAGAGACATCAGACAGGATGAGAACTTTTCATTTCTAGCAATCTCATGATCCAACGCTTGTTCCAAGGAGAAATCTGGAGAATCCATGTCAACTTTCACCGAATGATTCTGAATGAATCTACTCAGAGCATAGTTGGTGAGATTTAATATGTACACACAAAAATTATCTCCACAGTACTGGTGAACATAAATTTGGGCAAACTTCAGAGCAGATGACTTCTGGAATGAGGAGAAGAAATTAGTCATATATCACAAACGGATTACTCTTAACAAACCTTCTCCAGCTCTTTCAACAACGATATTGTATTTTTTCGGAACTCTGATTGCTGTTCTCTATCAAGACATGGATAACATGATCTGTACTGCTTCCGTACATTCTCACCGAAAATCGTCTTCAGTAAGAAAAAAACCACTGCTTCGAAGCCTTTCTGATTAGATTTCATAAAAATATCTCTAGAAAAGAAAAATTAAGCGAATGATCAATCAAATCATAATCCATTCACAGTAATAATAAACTTACTTGGTGAACAGTGTCAATGGAAAGCCGTTTGTGGTCTTCTTGCAAAACAAATCGAAACGAAGAGCCATCAAGTTTTCATAAATGGCCAAATTGATCTCATCACATGAATGTTGAGAACTGTTCACCGGACGAGACTTAACACTGGAATACATCACTCAAAACTAGACAAGATAATCTTTCAACCGTAATTAATTAATTAATCGTCCACAAATAATTTCCGATCGATCAAACAGCAACAACATAACAACAGCACAAATATTTTGGCGCCCAAACTTATATCAACAACGAAACTTATGAGCGCGCCAAGTTTAAGCAACACACAAAGATGAATCAAATGTGAATACAATTAATACGACAATTAAATTTATTCAGATGTTGAACATATGTAAGTTCATCGAATTTGAGATAATTTAGTATATCTCTCTCTCTCTATCTTCCATTTTTTTCTCTTTCTTCGTGTGTCTCTCTCTTTTTCTCTCTTTCTTTCTTCCATCAATTATATTTCACTATCCATGGATATGGTAATTATGGTAATTATGAGAATTTTTGTGAGTATTTCATTTTATTCTGAGCATGGTAAGAATTTACAAAAGTGATTCTTCAATACTGGAGGTATGAATGTGAGTTAAAATCTTCCCCCATTAAACGGAAAGAATAGGCTGACTTTGCTTGCGAGTCACACGAATCATTGTCGCACTTTTTGATTTTTTTGCTTTACAAAAACTACGAGATCCCAATAGACTAGGTGATCGTCGAGTTTTACTATTATCTGGATGATTGTTAATGTCAATAGCACTGGAATTCATATCAGGATAATAGAAATTTCCATCTGAACTATTTCGCCCGAATACAGCACCAAATACTTTGGAAACGGTAACAATACTCAATTTTTTGTGGGATGCAGATGTTGCGTTACACTGGGACTGTGAGGTACGTCCAGAACGTTTGAGAAAAATTTCTCTTATTATAGCATCAAAAGAAACACATACACCAATATAAGCATCAGCAGCCGACACCTAGATGAGTTTAGTGGAGAAAGAAAATTCATCAGTCAAATTTATTTGAGAGAAAAAATTCTTACAAATTTCATGCCCAAGAAACAGGATATTCTACTAAACATGATCATTGAGAAACCTTACCTCAAAAAATTGTCCCCCAAATTTAACCGCAAGATTTCGGCCATCAGAAATTGGCACCTCTCTACCTGCTTCTAGATCTCTCTTATTTGCGATCACTATGATTGGTACTTGAGCTGTGGCACGAATTGAATTGATTGTCTCCAAGTACATTTGAGCTTCGATCAGAGTATCACGATCACTTATGTCATACAGTACAACAAAGCCATTGGCCCAAAGAATATTCTCTTCAAGATCGCGACATGAGTACTAGTAAATAGGAAGAAAGTATATCATCAATTAGATATCAGAATATTTTCAGAGATAACTCAAGTGTTCATGGTAAAATCAGATGTCAAGTGTGGATATCGAAAAAATTTTCTGGAACTTACTTTTTGTTTCCCGGAAACATCGAGTATTTCAAGGCTTGCATTAATATCATCAGCTCGATAGTCCTTTTTGTACAGAATATCTGTGTGCAGTCAAAGAAATGGTCATCATTATTATCATTGTTATCATCATGTATTTTTAGAAGCTATACGGAAGAATATCTGAGGATATATAAATCCAGTCCAATCATTTATTCTTGTCACGAAGATATATTTATCCATTGACTTCCCAGTGGAGACTATTCTTATTATTCATTATCTTCTGAGCTCAATATCCTCTGACTCGCTGCATCTCATAAAGTTTCCTCTTGAAGTTCGATAACCTCACTGAGAGATGTTTCCATCAGTCCACAGAGTCCAACACTAACAAGACTTTCTTTTCCTATTTCTTTCTCATGCATTTGACTATTCAGATGTACTTATAAAAATTTTTTGCATCATATATTCATTTATTCGCCTATCTCTAGAAAGGTTACTTGAAATAGATCAAGATTTGAATTTTGGAACATCTTCTACTGATTGAAGTTCAGAGATCCGAGAAAAACTTACCAATATTTGATTGATATTCACCAATATATCGTTTGGTTAGGAATCGAACAACGACCGCTGGAAAAGTCATGAAAGAGAATAAAGGAAAAAAAATTTATCAGATGAAATGCGTTGGCGAAAATCTGATCAAAATTAAAAGAGGATTTTCTCATAAAATTCATATGATTATATAATATCATGGTCAAGCATTAAGAGTTGAAAGATCTCTTCACCCAGAAAATCGGCTCGGTATTCATGTAAGATCAAGAGTATGATAATTTATGTAACATTCTGATCGAAAATCATCCACCAATACCCACTATGAGACTCGGATTATTGTGGTCAGTGTTGCATTCATTTCACATTGTCGGTCGTTCAGCCCTAGCCATCTCTCATAATAAGAGAAAGAAAGAAAGAAAGAAAGAAAGAAAGAGACAGAGAGAGAGAGAGAGAGAGAAAATATTTTCAAGCCGTTATATTGAGTGATCATGTAATATATTTCTCTTTCAAAGCTATCATCTTTGAAATTTCTTAGTATAAGACTATCATGTTAATCCGATTCATAACTTTAAATCGATTATCCTGATCCTAATACCTCAAAATCATCTAATATTAATGCATTTTGACTTAGAATCAGTACTGATCAACGTGTCATGAACTATGGTCAAGAATGTGAACATATCTTCTTATCCAAGAGGTGAAAAAACCGTTGAATTATAACATTCTCTTGATCAACCACCTCGTACCTTACTGGATTAACACTTTACATGGTCAATCATGTGGAATGAAAAAATTTTCTCGCACCCTAATACTATAACTATTATGTCATTGGCTTCATACATTGGTACAAGTATGAGGTGGTCTATGGTGTACGAGCCAAAGTTCAATGTTGCTTGATTGAGGTAAGAATTTTTTTCCACCATTTTTTCCTTATGTCTCTTCATTCGATTTCAATAATTCCCATGATCGAAGGAAGTGGGCGTCGATTGGATGAGAATTTTTTCCTCATCAATTCGATTCATGGTCAAATAGGTAACCTTTTTTCTCGAAATTCTTTTCGTCAAGAGCATCAAAAGATGAGCATTGAAATATTCTGAACATTTCAGATGCAAAAGATCTATGGCTTATGAGCTCCCACGAGAAAGAGTATACATTCAAAGAGAAAAAAGAATCACCAAAGTGAATGAACTTTGTGTCTTAATTTTGAACTCTTTATAGAGGTCGATTGAGCATTGAGTAATAAAAAGTGATTTTGTACAATAAATGAGCGAAGAAAAAAAACCAAAAAATATTCAATTTGTTACAAAAAAAATCGAATGGGATCAATTCATAAGACGAACTGAAACAATCTAGAGTGATATGCGTCAGAGAGAGAGAGAGAGAGAGAGAGAGAGAGAGAGAGAGAGAGAGAGAGAGAGAGA
>QZCP01000684.1:0-10674 GCA_003956705.1 Brevipalpus yothersi | reverse complement strand
TCTCTCTCTCTCTCTCTCTCTCTCTCTCTCTCTCTCTCTCTCTCTCTCTCTCTCTCTCTCTCTCTCTCTCTCTCTCTCTCTCTTCCTCTCTATCTCTAGTATGTATGTATGAATGTTAACACTCTTATCCATGGGCAGACTCTTGATTAAAGTCACTCTCAGAGTTCTTTTCATCAGAATCAGCTTTGAAACAGAAGCATAGAATGGAAAAGAAATGAACATTCGATGCTTCTTCTTCTTCTTCTTTATGCTTATTTCTATGGCTTCAATATCTTCTTCCTCCCACTTCTTCCTCTACACCATACACCGTCTTTCCGTTATTCTTGATTCAATTTTCTCCTCTAACTCCTCAATCCAACTATCTTTACCTATTCATACACATCCTCTTCTCATACTTTATGCTCTCTGGTTGTCTCAGATGGTTTGCTTTGGTCTGCTTATTCTTACTTTTTGCTCTTATTTTATCTCTCAAAGCACATAAGATCCGCTTAAAGGATCTCGGGAAAAATTTTCTCTTTTTGTCCCTTCGAAAAGGTATATTCTGCCCAGAAGGTTATTTCTTGCCTAGTATATAGCTATAGTATTGTGACCATTGGTGAATAGCTGGAAAGATAGAGAATACATACATACACATACTCACACTAAATCACAGCCAAAATCCTTAATAACATCTTATTTATGCACAAGACTGAGTTGGCCAAGCTGACTGATCATGATGAAAAACATTGGAAGCCTCTTCTATTCATGATATTCTGATCATTGATGGAAGAGACTCTGTATATATTCTTTTTTTTCACCATACTACTTTTCAACTCAACCTAACTCTAATCTAATTTCTTTTTTGTTCTCTCTCTCTTTCTCTCAAGATTATCACTATACTATGTGAACCAGTGGGAAGCCTTGATCAGTGGAAGCCTTTTTGCTTTGCATCCTATTCATGTTGATGCGGTAAGTTTTTTTTATGTGTTCTTCTTTTTCTCACCAGGCACACACATATACCCAGATCACCTTATTCAAAGATGCTTTTCATTGATGAACTCCTGATAAAATTACTTGTAACAAGCAAAATTGAAAAACGCCATCATGTTATAGAAGGGGAACAGAATCTCATTTTCAATGGTTGGAAAGTTGATGGAAAGCAGTTCCTTGAACTTACTTCTTTTTTTGGGAAATTATTTTGATGCTATCAACTATTAGATCTTGACTGCTTATTGGTAAACTCATGAACTTTCCAGATCAGAATTTTTTATTCCAGATCTGCATACTAGCAATAGGTTGAGTGTTTTCTTCGGTAAATTTATTGAGCCTCAAGTTTTTCCAGAGTCAAGAGAAGAGAGAGAATAAAAATCTTCCCTGGAATATTTTCCTCTCTAACTAGATCTTGTTCCTGCAAAAAGAAGTGTGAATAAAGGAGGAAGAATAACGGTTTATTGCTCTGAACAAAAATATCTTAAATATTCAACATGTATGCAATCGGCGTGATACTCTGATATAGTTATGTGTGTGTGTGTGTATGTGAGTATGCTAAGAAGCTTTGGTGACACCCAATGATTTTCGGTTCCGATGAATATAAATTACTACAATTTGTCATACTATAACAAGTGAAATTTTTTTGAGTGAATCTTAGAATAATCATAACCTTATATATTCGTGATATAAGTTCATCAATTTTACCTCCTCATCAGGTTTATATATATAATATACCACACTCTCAGATACAGAATAGAGAGAGAGAGAGAGAGAGAGAGAGAGAACAGTTTGTCATCGCGTGCAGAGAAAATGTAGCATAAATTTTGTCTCTCTTCACAAATCTTTTCCATTAACAATGATCGTGAATATAATAAATTCTTTTAAACATGCAAGAAAGTCTTTATCTTTATGCTGGATCCAAAGTTTGAACAATTTTATGATAGGTGCCTGTGTATGTGTGTCTCCGTGTGAGTGAAGGTATTGCTGGGCACAGATTTTTTTTTCTTCCTATGCTAATGTAATTATGAACAGTTGAATGATGATGGTGAAAAAAAGATGGAAAAGTTCCTCCTCAATTTCTCACTTGGTATCTTGTATGGTGTGTGTGTGTGTATGCTTCATTTGATGTGAGAAGCTTGGTGAAAATTTTTCTTCTCCTTACGACTACTACTATCTGGAGAAAATTCTGGTTAGATAGATCAACATCGATCCTAGATCAACAGGCTTACCTTGGAAATCATCCATACACAAAATGTACGACAATGGAGTACAATTGAGTTATCCGAGAAGAAGATGAAAAGAAATGGATAAAATACAGATAGAGCTAGCAGCAGGATAGAAGTGGAAACAGAGATGAAGATAGAAAAGGAAGAGGAAAAAAAAATTATATGGATGAATCCGATAATCCGTTGACACTCTCATATTTTTCCAACCGAATAGGATGTGACATAAGTCGATAATAATGATAATAGTAATAATAATCGAGAATCATTTTGTCAGATAATCTTGTGGGATATTTCTATGCCTATTCTGTTCATTGAGGTGAGATTATTAGTCCACCAGGATGGCTCACTAAAATCAATGAACAGGAACCAATACAGATGAAAAGGATGGCTCAAGATCCAGAGGAATGACTAATGATGAGGTTATCCTCACAGCATCCCTCTCTCTTACTTTCTCTCTCTCTCTCTCATCTATCTATTTCAGTTCGATTTTCTCTACCATATTTCTTACTGTACACACAATTTTCCTCATCTTTACTGTCTGAATTTCCATTTTTTCTGAATAAGTGAGCTTCACAAATGATGTTATTCCTGAAAATGATGTTCTTTTCTCCGGAATGTTCTCAATCGTCACTACCCAAGGAATATCAGTATGAATTGACCAGCGGAACTTTGAACAATAAAATGAAAGTGAGAGAATGATATTCGTAAGGAATGGAAAAGAATATATCGCGCATGAAGTGATTTTGTTTGTTTGTGGACATGAGAGAGAGAGAAAGAGAAAAAGAAAGGCCAATGATGCAGCAAATTGACTTCAAACAGTGCTTGAATGCTCTTACTGATCCGAGTCAACATCCAGCATCCTTTACTTTCCCCTCTCATCTCACTAGTAAGCAGCTCTTTCCTCCCCTTTCCCCCAACCAGCATCCGTAGTAGAATCATTTTCTTCATTCTGGCATCACAAGATTGATTGTGTTGATAGTGAAATGTGATCCAGGGAAGATGCTGCCTATGCTTAACGCCTTTAAGATGATTCCGTTTTCACTTCCTCCTCAAAACTTCACGATCGGCTGTTGAAAGATTTGGTTAGAATAATTTGGCCATGAAACATCTTTTGATAATGCAAATAGTATGCAAGATGTAAATATCTTTTGAGCTTATGGAATTTATTTATATTTTTCATCCTCATCTTTTCCATCCTTTCTCGGAGAGGGTAATAGAGCTCATTGATAGAGCTGAATTTTATTCTCTCTCAATTTTGCATAAAATATATTATATGCATGCATGGGGAGTGATTCTCTCTCTCTCTCTCTCTCTCTCTCTCTCTCTCTCTCTCTCTCTCTCTCTCTCTTTCATGGTCTTGACATCAAACACATTTTCACATACCCAACTAGATATATGAAATAATTCAATTTAATTTCATCAAATTTTCTACTCATCACTGATTTCCAAGAAGAATAAGAAAAATTTGTCACACACATACACATACATGAGCCCACTTATTTTTCGCCTCTCATGTGCAGAAATTCAACACCCATATCCAGTGTGAATAAATTGATTGAATTATATTGCTTAGAGAATGCAAATATCTTGCTTAGATCTTGCACGAAAATTGATGAAGAGTGTGTTACTTGAGAAGTATCATGGAGGAACCTCAGGAATACTGTGGAGGGAAAAAGAAGAAGAAGAGGAAGAAATAGTAGTAGGACTTCTGGTACCGTTAACTTGGGAGGAAAATGGAAGATGAGACCCCATTGAATGATGACCTGGTATTAGTTTGTGCGATGATCTATGGTGAAACTTAATTATCCATCATGGTGCTGTAGCATGTATTCCGTCTTTTCGACTATATGCTGGTAGTAGTAATAGTACAGTATCATTCAACTCTCTCTTTCTCTCTCTCTGTAGCCTATTGCATGGCAGCTCGGGGAAAAATGAGAAGAATAAGCTGGGGGTATTAATTGTAGTAGATCATAATTAATCAAACAAGACTATCCATGGGAAGAAACATTTGAGCTCAAATGATACTGGCATGTTCTAGACACACATACAGATACACACATACACATACATACACACATAACTACATAGGCACAGAGGCAAAAGGACCTGAGAAATTGTAGAGGTGATGTTGTATAGGAGTTCGATGAAGTGAGGACTTTCGGGACTTGTAAGATGGAAAAACCTTTCGGTGGTCAATAGAGAGAGAGAGAGAGAGAGAGAGAGAGAGAGAGAGAGAGATTCAGTGTTCAACTTTGGAAAACCACTCGGAAAGATAATGGAAGAGTATTAGTTGATAGGGCCATCAGTATCACTTTCATAATGATACCAATGTCAACAAAAATTGGACATTATTCCACTGACTAATCAATGATGTACCCAAAGTAATAATCTTGTGTGTGGGTCGTATTGACGTTTCACTTTTCCAATATGTTTTCTCTCTCTCTCTTTCAGTCTTTGATCATGGGAAATATATCTACCAGATTCCATTCCATCATGTTTTTATATGTACACCATTCCTAGGGGTTTGAGGGGGAAAGAGAGACAGAGACAGAGATGTATAGATAATTTGTTTGTCTCTCATCTTATGCTGACTTTTTCTCGCATGGCATCAGATGTTTTGTTTCGCAAGAATGATAAGAGATCGGTTCCTTACTTGATTCATGTGAAGATAAACAATGCAAATGATCCGATGGTTGGAGAGAGAGAGATGGAGAAATGCGGAGGTTTTTGCTCTCCTACAATATTCTGAATATTCTGATATCGCGAGAAGCATCTTCATCTCTCTCTCTCTCTCTCTCTCTCTCTCTCTCTCTCTCTCTTGAATGGTGAATATTTGGTCCCTTTTTTCACTTATTCACTAGCTCTTTTGTGCCTCATATATGGATGAATGTTTGCACAAAAGAATAGTAGAAGAAAAAAAGAGTGAGCATCGAAATGAATCATTATTCTGTTCCGCATGCAAATTTACCCTTATTTTGAGGATCCATGCTTTTTTTTCTTCTTATTCTTTCTCCACAACTTCAGAACTGATAACTGCATAGACAATTGGAGTAAAGAGTATCTTCATGTATTCCCTTGTATCTTGTGCATGTGTGGGTTTATTCCTCTTTTTTAGCTTTTCCCCTCTTCTTTTCTCTTTTCCACCTCTTACAGGCTTACCCAACCGTATTCATAGTATGATTAGTGGGTATCTGGTAGAATAAGAATCTTTTTCTCATTCCATTGACTTGTCACTATTGTTTACCATACATTTAATTTGATTCGCAATTCAAATGAGCAAGCATATTCAATCAAGTCATCTTTTTCGTTTCCCGAGAAAGTCTTGTGGGAATGATTTCAATTAGAGAGATGAATACAAAATGCTTGATAATTTTCAACCAGCCAATCTGTATGAATATATTCACAATAAGAAGCCTTCAAGGGATTTAATTATCGTTCATGTTCTAAGAATTGAATTGCTCAAAGGTTGAAGAATATTTTCGACATTCGAAACACAGCAAACAAAAGGGAAAACTTCAATTTTATCAATCAAAATAGTCAATTCAAGCTGAATTTTCAGATTATCCATCCCACGAATCTATCCTATCTCCACAACAAACCTTAACTCACTTGAGGTCATCTCAAATAAAATAAAATGCTCCACCAGGATTGGAGTACCACAAATTCAAGGATTTTCGAGGATCCCCTGAATACACGGTATTAAGAGGAATTATCTGTAACTTCCTGAAGGAGGATCAGTCACAATTCTTCATCATAATCCTGTGAATTGGTTGAAATCCTTTTCATAAGCTTCTTTTCCCTCAATTTTTACTTCCAGCTTCTCTCTTTCTTTTTTCCTTCTTTTTTACCTTATTCTTTCCAAATTTTGACTCAAAGTAACACATCTAGAATTCGATTAAAGTCTTAAAAACTTTCTCTCCCTAAGTTTTATGGATTGCAAGAGTTAGGGACACCCAAAGTGAAAAAGGAAAAGGAAACAATTTCCTAGGAGAACCCATTGAATTCTTAACAGTCATTCATTGGATTTTGAATCCCGATAAATTGAGACCATAGATGAGGACAATATTTCACTCGATTCCACTTCACTTCATTCCCACATTTTTTGTTCTCTACTGGTCAAATGTTTCCCTTAAGTTTATTTTAGACCATCTCACTCACAGATACAGTGGAAAATTTCTCCTAAGAGACAGAATTTTACTCACTGAATATCATTGCAAACAGTTTGACTCTCATCGATTCACTGAACAGAATACAAGGTCCAATAAAACTTTCTCTCTCCCTTCCAACTTATTGATTGATGGAGCGAAGATAACTACTTCTCAATTTACTAGATTTTCTACTCCTATTGAACCAATTTTGACACAATCGAGTGTGTCTCTTGTCTTTAAATAGTCTTTTTATTGAGAAAAGCGTCGTTTAAGGAGAGAAAAGAGTTCCTCTATCGAATGTTTATGGCAAAGACCAGCTCAACTTGGCAGATTCACATGGTGAAGAAAAAAATCGAAAAGAGGATTAGGAGATAGAAATTTATCTCGAGGCTTGATAATTTTTCTCTAGTTTACCATCACTCAATCAACTTTACGGAAGTTATTCCAACTATAAGAAGATCTATTCAGGCTTTCCAGCTTTCCAAAGCAGTTTGGGATCATCTTGCAATGTTAATGATGTCTATTTGTTCAAATATCATGTCAGAAAACTCTTAATTTGATTACCCATGATAGCATAGACCTCCAGGTTTCTTATATGGTAAGAGAATTCTCGTTCTCTGCTCTGCTCTGGGTGTCCCTCGATAATTTACCATGAAATCTTCTACTCATCTGGGCACGAACCACTGGGGTACTGTGGTGTGGAAAGAAGCTCTCACTTCAATTGAGATCTGATTGCAGAGAGCATTTACACTAACGAGTATACAAGAGCATATCCTTTTTCTTGAGGCTATCGTCTCAGGTTCTAATCCGAAAGTTTTGATAATGAGCATCCGCAAGTATTCCATATCACTATCCTATTATGTGCCCCCCTCTACCATGATTACTAGCTCTTTTGATCTCGACTTTCAACTAGTGTTCCCTATTGAGTTCAATCAAATTACAGCATCGAGAATAAGAATCTTTTATTCAAATATACTGACTGATATTATTTCAACATGTATCTCATTGTTACTCTCTCTTACAGGTTGCAAGTGTTGTTGGTAGAGCTGAATTGTTGTCAGCTTTAATGTTTCTGCTATCTCATCTTTATTATTGTCGAAAAGAGACCAAAGGTAAATACCTTATATTACAAATCATGTGGTTGCGATATGAAATTGAGTATGAAATATCTTTCAGCTTATCACATAGTGTGAATATCTCCTTCAAAGACTTGAACATTCCCCGAAATATTTTTGAGAAGCCTCTTATTTTACAGAATGCCTCTCCTAGAACACAATTTTGGTTGAAATTTTTCCTCATAATGGAAAAGGTTTGAGTGAAAAGAGTTGTAAATCATTTGGCAAAATAAGGTTGAATTAATTTGAATTTCACTCTCACTTTCATTTGCACACCCACACACACAGTATTGCTTGTGACAAGAATGAAAATTAGATTACAATAAACAGCTGGGTAAAGTACAGATTTGAACATAAATTTTTCAACATACCCATCAGGAGGGTTGATTACATGTAAGCTATTACTTTCAGGATAGGAGACTTCTAGTGAAATTGAAGCATTGAAAGCATTTATACTTTCCAGCAAATTAAATTGAAATTTCAAGAATAAATAACCAGAATTAGTTATTAAGGAAAAATTTGCCAATAAATTTATTTTAGTGGTTTTAAGCTGGACTCTTTCAAGCTTGAATCAATTATTGGATGGCAGTTGCTTTGTAGGTAGCTAAACTCTTTCACTCAGGCTTGGACTCAAGTCCTAAATTGAACAAAAATCTGAATTTTATCATGTTGACTGATATTTCATTCTGAATCAAACTTAATCAAGACTGTAATTGCCATTTAATTACTTAATCAGTGAATTGCATGAGACCTAAATCTTGTGAGCTTGCGAGAGGATATGATTTTCTTCAAAAATATTTCTCAGACGTCATAAATTTGACTATTATTGATCATACAATTACCTCTCCATTCCCACAGAACCAAGTGTATTGGTAGTTTTTGTGTTAATATTTTTGGGAACTTTATGCAAAGAACAAGCAGTCACAGGCTTGATAACATGTTTGGTACACGATCTTATATTCCGATGGAAATCATCTGGATTGATTAAGAAGAAAGTTAAGCACAAGTATAATATCACCAATTTTAACTGGAAAAATGCCTTCACACTATGCCTTGGATTTTTTCTGATCACATATATTCGAATAGTTATCATCATTCGAAATCGATTGCCTTCGTTTAGTAGATCAGATAATCCATTGCAAACTATGGATACACCTTACTATCAATTGAATATGATCTATTTTTGGCTAATCAATTGTTGGCTTCTTATATATCCGAGTAATCTTGCCTGTGACTGGTCAGCCTCATCACTTCAATTGATCACCAGTCTTGATGATTTGCATAATATATCACTAATTTGCCTTTTCATCATCGCTCTGATTGCCTTTATTTATCGTTCAAATTGTATCACACTGATGGCCGCAAGTATGGCCATTATCACTTATATTCCTTCGTCAAATCTATTTTTCTCTGTTGGATTCACAATTGCGGAAAGAATTTTGTATCTACCATCATTGGGATTCACACTGATTGTTGGCCACACAATCGGCCGATTGTTTAATTATGCCCATAAACGTGGATGGACAAAAGTGTGTATGACACTGATACTGTCCGTTTGTATTCTTCTCGCAAGTAATGGCTTCAAAACGTATTATAGATGTCAAGTATGGAAGAATGAGATGACATTATTTTCAAATGATCTTCGAACTCATCCTCATAATGTGAAGCTATTGAACAATATGGGCAAAATTTATGAACATAATGGTCATATTAATGAGGCTATGGCGATGTACACCAAGGCAATTCAAATTCAGCCGGATGATGTGAGAGGCTATTTAAATCAAGGAAAATTGCTCACAAAATTGTCCAAATTTGATGAAGCTGAATCAATTTATCGTGAGGCAATGAAATTGATTCCTCGAGTCAGTTCATCGCATCATCCAAGGCAGTCCTCCTCATTATCATCCACCTATTCTTCATCCAATTTGGAGTCTCTTACTTCTGATCATTCTATCAAGAAATCAAGTGACCATAAGCATCAACTGCACCAACAACATCACCACCACCAACAACAATTTGTAGAGTATACTATTGGAAATCAAGTGCCTATATATGAATATCCGACAAAATTGAGCCCTAATGATGTTGACCAAACAAGCTCATCTATTCATCGTCAATCTACAAGTGCCCACCACCATCACAACTATATTCTATCAGATGATACTATCTATCAGATGTCCAGTAATAGTAATCACAATACACAGCCTAAATCAGTGGTAAATTCAATTCACTATCATCGTGACCATCATCATCATGGTCATCATAATATTGGCCGAAAAGTAGTAAGACAAGAGAGGGAAGAAGAAGAAAAAGTAGAAGAAATTGAGCAAGTATCTAGTCAAAAGAATGATGCCAAAGTGACCAAAATGCATTTACAAACTATCATCAATCTGGCTTCACTTATATCTCGAGATGAACATCGATTTGCGGAAGCAAATTCACTTTTCACCGATGCTCTAGTCATGAGACCTGATTATTCTCCAACATATCACTCATGGGCTCAGTCAATCATACAATCCAATTCCAGTCATACCAATGAATTTTGGTTGTCCACATCGTTGGCCTCACATGATCAGCAATTCAATGATCCCAACATTCTGTATAATGTAAGTCAATTACACACACATACACACACATATACACAATTTTGATCAGAAGACTTCTAATAGTCGTGTAGCTTTGTGTGTTGTCAGCAGAAACTCTGACCTCCCCGATGAAGCCACGGCTTCCACTCTCTCTCTTTATTTAATCTTTTCATTTTCTTATATTTAATCTCTTTTCTCAATAATTATCATTTCTGGGTTCTTTTTATATTTTGGGTTTTTCTATGTTCGAGTCTACTAGACTCTCAACTTCACTTTATAATCTCTTGCTCTGTGCTACTAGCACTTGTCAAACTGGTCAACTTGACCAAGGCCATGAGAAACTTCTCTTGACCAATTGAATGAGTTGTCTTTGCTTAATCTCCATCTTCTGCTCCTCTGGAGCTCACTCATTGTGCTATAAAAAGTCGATCACTACTAGTGCTCGACACAGAGTAATGTAACCTTATGTCCTGTCGAAACTCTGTCCGACTGACCATCCACTTTTGTCTTAATTAAACTCATTTATATCTATCAACTTGATAGTAGTTTCCTGCACAACTTGTGCCAACTCTGCCCCTTAATTAGGTCAAGTGCGCCTGATAGTCGCCGGTGGCCCTGGTAGACTATCAAA
>QZCP01000683.1:0-10720 GCA_003956705.1 Brevipalpus yothersi | reverse complement strand
GAGAGAGAGAGAGAGAGAGAGAGAGAGAGAGAGAGAGAGAGAGAGAGAGAGAGAGAGAGAGAAAGTGTATGATCACTTTCGAATTGATCCATCTCATTATCGGTCACTGGTTGGGGTGGACATTTTAGCCAAGTGGCCACAAAATGTGTTTGGACATGATGGATAGAGAATATAGTCTATCCAGTTAAGCGAGATAGATAGAAAGTGAAAACGGAGGCTGATCTCGATGCTGAGATGAGACAATAGAAAATTGATCTATTGAACCCAGCGACAATACCAATTGGATGAAAGTGAAAACTTGAGTCCCTAAAACAAAAGGCGAAGGCTATTAGATGTATAAGGGAGAGAGCAAAAATTGACTATGACATTCACTACATATGAGCACACCCAAATAATTTGATCATGAAAATTGTGTATATACGTCTGTATAAGTGTGGTCATCCATTCATATATACACCTCTAATATGCACTCACATACGTCAAGTAACGGGATTTTGCAAAGATGTCCAAAACTCATGTGGCCTACCAGCCAGTTGTAATGACCACTTCAAGTGGTGATGATCAAGTTCTAATGAATTCGATACTTTTTATTCAAACATACTTTCATAAGTGTTCATCTTTTGTGAAAATTATTTCGCAAACAGCAAGGCCTTTCAAATAGTTCTAATTTATACACTCTTTTTCTCTCTCTACTTCGTGTGTGTTCCGTTCCGGTGTCTTCCGGGAGTGTTTTGATAATTTTTAGAGCAAAAAGTTTGTCCAACTTTTGATTCTCTTGAAAATTTTCAGTTCTCTGTTCAACATTTCAAGTGACATTCTTTCTCAATCAGTGCGAAGCATCGATATTTTTCGAGCTTCAGAATGCTGCAAATGCTTGGTTTCGTAGCACGATGGATGCTGTTAACCATGATTACTTGCAATATGTTGATTCTACTCATGACACCATGTTTTGGACAGCAAGATTCGCTACCTCAACCATCGAAAAGTCGAAAAGACGATGCATGGTACTTGGAACAGGTACAGAATAAGCGAATGAATTGAGTATTCCTTGTATTCCTCTCTTAACTGAATGCTATTTTCATTGCTTACTATTCCTATTGCCTCACTCATGCAAACATACACAGAGAACACCGAATTTCGGGTTCATAGAATGAACGAGTGAGTTCACCATGATAATCTGATATCGACCTCGAATCTTTTCATTCCTTCCTTTTGTGAGAAAAATTCGTGCTTCTCTCTCTCTCTCTCTCTCTCTCTCTCTCTCTCTCTCTCTCTCTCTCTCTCTCTCTCTCTATTATGAGAATCTTTTTCTTTCCCCCATATTCAGGGTAAAATAACCTCTCTCTCCTAAACACCCAGAACTTATACTCCCGAGCAATCTCGAATTTATTGATCGGTCTACGAGACGAAAAAGGTCATTGACTCTCGTATCGAATTTTTCCTCTAACTGTACTATCTCTCTCTCACTCTCTCTCTCTTCCTCTGTTTTCTATGGTACTACCGATCAGCCATTATATGTTATGCTTTTCTTCTCTCTTCCCTTATCATATCTTATTTTGCTCCATCTTGTGCAATAAGCTTGATAATCATAATTTGTCTGACAACAGCATAAATATGTTTGAGATTGAAAATTCACCTAATTCTCACCAAATATACACTGTACACTCACTCACAGAGCTTCTCTGTATGTGTCGAAATATAGCAAAACGATAGCTAATGTGTGTATATTTGAACTACCATTCTGTTCATCATCTTCTAGGGTCATTCATTCTGGTCCCTCTCTGTTTCCATTTTCTTTCTTTCTCTCTCTCTCTCCTCTCTTTCACCACCCTCAACCTCTTCGAAAGGCTGAAATCAAAGCGAATTTGCTTGCCAAGTTTTTCGAACCCCTCTCTCTCTCTCTGTCTCTTTCTCTTTCTCTGATTCTGACTTGAATTCCTATCATGCGCACCCTGAGGCTGGCGTAAGTCTTTCGAAATGGCTTGATTTAAAAATTCGATAGACACAAGAGAGAGAGAGAGAGAGAGAGAGAGAGAGAGAGAGAGAGAGAGAGAGAGAGAGAGAGAGAGAGATGATTGGCTGAGAAATGGAGTATTCCTGGGAATCAAGACTACAATTTTGATCACATGAATAATAATAGTCTTTTCTCTTCAGCTCCTATGCAGTTTTGTACTAGGTGCATATATTTTATGAGTATGTGAATAAGATTGATTGTAGATTATCTCGATTATATTCTTGCCGATTGATATCATCTCCCTCTTTCCCCCAGTAGATGATCACACACCGTATGCATACTTGATGAAGTATGTTTTGAAAACAGCCAGTTGAGAAAACAAAACAACATCAGATCAAAATGAGAGAGAGACATCTTATAATTAATACTCAAAAAAAGGCAAATCAAGATTCCTCCATCTATAGAGAGTATGGATCGAACTCACAGTAGTATTTTATTGTCTGATCACCTTCAATTTTTCTCAATATGAGAGCGTCTCAAGGATTAGCGAAAGTGATCTTTTCGAACTTGAAACTCTGAATGTCGTGCGATTAGAAGGCGACGAAATTCGAGCTCAACTAATACCTCTTAAACTGGACCCAGGCAAGGTTGCATCGTGTTTCAAAGAGTCGCTTCATTTGCCTTGATACTCGAGCATCGCCATCATCATCAACAGCATACACGTCTGACGAAGTTGCTTGATTTCTCTCAGGAATGGATGTTCAAGCTTGTTAAATTATCATTTTGTATTCACAATATCAGCAAGAATCTCACTTTACATACCGATTATCACCGAAAGAGAGAGAGAGAGAGAGAGAGAGAGAGAGAGACGCAAATTTCATTTCAAGTTAAACAACCAATTTTGAGAAATAATATGAATCAAGTTAATCTAATACGATTAACTTTCCAAATTGAGGTGTATCATTATGAGAATAAAGGTAGAATGATCAGATTTGAAAAAAGAAATCACCTCGATTTTCAGTCGATAAGGATTTTCTCTCTCTCTCTCTCTCTCTCTCTCTCTCTCTCTCTCTCTCTCTCTCTCTCTCTCTCTCTCTTTCAAGTAAACTTTGGTAATCAATAGAGACCGACAAATGATATCAAATCAGCATATTATCATAAAATTGCTCCCAATAAGTGAATACATATCAATCTACCAGAAGTCATGTTCACTTTCTCTCCCTTCATCAGATAATCTTGTTTTGCCTAACAGATCATGGTGAAAAAGTGGCACATATTTCTATTCAATCCTATTGCTTACATGGAAAAATGAGCTCCTCTTCTTTTTTCCGACATTTTTCTACTTATCAGCATTTTTGAACATACACACAGACTTGTTAACCTATTTTATTGAAGAAAACTTTTTTTTTCTGCTCACTTGTTCTTCCCCTTTTCTTCTTCTTCCGGGAATACATACACACACACTCAATGAATCTTATCCATAAGAAAAGATAAAACTGTCATTCAAAATTGTACACTTACACACAGTTACCCATTTCAACCCTTCTTTTCCACTGTCTTAGCCCCTTTGGCCACCGATGCCCTACTCGTTCGGCTATCGTGTTCGAGATTTCCAGGGTAATGAACAGTATCGTAAGGAGAGTAGCGATGGACAACGAATCACCGGCAGTTATGGCTACTATGGACCGGATGGAATATTTAGACATGTTGATTATATTGCTGATGAGCAAGGTTTCCGGGCCAATGTGCGAACAAGTGAACCTGGTGTAGTGGAAAAGAATCCAGCTGATGTTCGATATTCTGTATTTCCATTGGCACCCGGTGTACCATCACTACCTGGAGTACCCGATTCCCGAGTGTATCCAGGATCAAATTCATATTCCTCACTTTTACCTTCATCCAATCCTTCCAGGCCTCTAGGATCTCTTCCAGAATATTCCACAGGCAGTGGTGGAAGTAATTACAGTCGATCTGGCCGACGTCGACTGTCTCCACCACCATATGAAGATCCTGGAAACCTTAAGTTTCCTGGATCTTTTGATTCTGTTGATGATAGATTGGGTAGAGGAAGTGGTGGACGAGATCGATTGCAGGGTGCTGATCGATTACCTCTGTTCGATATTCCTTTGGATGATGATCGAACTAGAGGCAAAACTTCACCACCAAGCAAAACTAGTGGACAAACCAAAGGAATCAGTATCAATTCACGTTCTCCGATCGATTCTCGATTCAGACCACAATCTAGGCAAATCGATGAACAAGTGGCTCAAAAAGAGTTACCAGGATCGGTCAAAAGTGTGTCCACAGGCAATCATAGTAGTAGTAGTAGTGGTGGCCTTCCACCTGATGGAGTGAAGACAAAAATAATGCCTAATGTTCGGGTTTACATTACCAAAGGACCACTATTGACTCCTTTATCTCGACCGACATCTTCCTCTCCTCCTCCTCCTTCTCCCTACCCAAATGATGGATCAACCAAAACATCCTCCCTTCCAGACTACCAATTTAGTCAAGCATTTTATGATTCCCCTGGTACTAAAACTTCTGATTCTAAAACTGGACATCACCAGCATCCAGATCAGAGTGGCCTAAAGGGATCTTCTCATGGGTCCACCAAAAGTACCGGAAGTTCGACCAAAAGTGGACACTTTCCCCGTCAACCAGTGGTCAGTTTTGGTCAGCGACATATTCCATTGGTATCATCTTCCCACACTGATGCTGATGGTCAGTCAATATTGAATGGCCGTAATACTGATCGGGAGCGAGGAGATCCATTTGATGTGCCTTCGAGCAGGCCAAGGCCATCTTCTTCTGGTCAAGGATCACACTATCCTCGGGACTCATCGATCGTCCAACAGCAGCAACAGCATCAACATAATCATCAAGATAATAGTGAATCAAATCATCCTAACTCTGGAAGACATTATTCGGCAACCACCAGCAAAACGGGGCCACCAAAAAACGATGACAAGGATTACGGATCGTCTGTATCACAATATCCGGTTCCTGTATCCGATGATCGTCATCATTCGACCATCGGACAGCGTCGACAAGAGTCAAATGACGATGATTTATTTGGTAAAAGTGGTGGTCCTTCCTCTCCAACTCATCAAACAGATCGTAACAATGACAATAATCAATATTCCCGGAAATCGATTAACAATTTTGGCCCATCTGATCAGCAAAGTATTAGCTCAAGTTCACTAAAATTTGACGATGATCACCAATCACTTCAATCAGTGGACAGCCCAGATTCGGATAATCATTCGAAAGGTAAATCAGATTACACTCTATTTGATACTGATAACAGTAGGCCACCGATAGATTTATTCGTAAAGCCGATCACCTATCTGTATACCAATCGTATGGTAGATATTCGAGATCGTCTTAGATTGCCTGATGATACTGATGATGATCGAAGCTCAGCTCCATCGCCCACCATAAGTCTTCCTTATGTGGACATTATCAATGGTAGTGATACAATATCCAATAGTAAACATCCATCTACTCATCCATCATCTATCATTCATTCAAATGATACTTTGGCTGCCATATCATTGCCACGATCATCACCATCATATTCCAACAGTTCCAATACACCTACTGTCGGTGATATATTCAATCGCCGTCATGGTGGATCAATACTGTTTCCATCACTTGAACGTGGTTCTGGTTTCGATTCTTTGCCTGATGTGTCTAGTGGAGATGGATTGCGAAATACTACTAGCCAATCTTCAAGTAATCATGTTCGCCGGAATGTTGGCACTCGTGAGACTATTGGTGGTGGTAATGAAAATGGGAATACATCTTCAATATTGATATTGAATTCGAAATCTCGATCAAATGTAACGGTAAAAGTGACGAATGAGAAGGATGAGAGGGAAAGTGAGAAGAAAGCGGACACGGAAATAGTATCAAAAGAGTTACCGGAAAAAGAAACAAAACCTGGCCGAAGATGGTTTACACTTGAATCTCGAATCAGTAATCAGATCAAGGAGGTTGCTAGTGACAAATTATCATAAAATGGAAGCAATTGGATGGAATTTTATCATCAATAATCAAAGCTGTGATTGCAATCGGTATGTATTGGAAGCTCAACAGTATGTGAGTGTATGAGTGAGTATAAAATGAATCCGAAATATGAGAACTTGTTGAATTAAATTGATTTAAATCAAGTTAATTTAGTAGCTCATAATATGTATGTGCAATGAATGAAGGTGAACAACTTGTGATCATATTTTCTTTCTCTTTCTCTCTCGCGAAATGATTTTTTGATTATGAACATTACTCAAAATGTGCTCTAGTAGAGAAAGAAAGAGAGAGAGAGAAACAGAATCTATTGTTTTTGGAGTAAAAATTGGATTTCAAAATAAATCATCTGTCTGTTTATCAATTCACATTTATTTATAGTAATCACACATCAAATGAGAGAGAATGAGAGAGAGAGGAACGACATCAATGATGATCAAAAATCGATGGTCAAACTAATGAGATTTACTTAGAAATGATCATTGAAAGAGGAAGCTTAACATTAATTCTCTCTCTCTCTCTCTCTCTCTCTCTCTCTCTCTCTCTCTCTCTCTCTAAAAAAATCCAGATGATACCCATCCAACAACAGCCAGTCTCCTTGAGTAGCACACCTTCTCAATGAGATTGTTGTTTTTATTAACAATCAACAATTTTTAATGAAAATCTCTTCTCTTTCAAACTGTATTTTAAGCTCACAAAAATGTTCTTTTAAATAGAGTCACTCTAAACATTCACTTTTTTAAAGTGCAAATACATAGAGAAGAGAGAGAGAGAAATAATTTCTCTGTTCAATAATTAGCATCTTCAGTGCTCTCTCTCTCTCTCTCTCTCTCTCTCTCTCTCTCTCTCTCTTGCCCTGATCCATAGATTATGAGATGTACAAGATGAAGTACATCCAAGAGAGGCGAAAAAAATCAATCTGATAGAAGTGACCTGGAACCAGATCAGCTTCAAAAGTTGTTGAGTTGAGATGAGAACAGGAATAAGTAGATGAGATGAGGAGCGAGACTACTTAACTACTGACCTTGATTGGGATAGGCAAGTGAAAGTTTTGCCCAAAATGTGAGAGAGAAAAGAAGAAAGCGAAAGCCCAGGTCAGAGGGCAATCATGATTTCGATTTCATTTGAATTGTATTCAATTCTGTGGTCACCACATGATGGATCACGTTGGCCAATAACAAGAAGAGGCTGAAGAAGTGGCCAGTGTGTGTGTGTAGTACCGTGGCTACCACTGTTTTTGGCAGTACTACTTGTACCATTGGCATAATGATTGAAGTATTCTTCTTTGTGGGGAAGAAAAAAAACTAAGCTAAGCTAAGAACACAAACACACTCGCATACATACACATCTTGAATTAGCTTTTTTCTTCTCTCTCTCACGATTCGATTGTGTGTGTTTACCATCTCAGGTAGCCAAGCCCTGGATAGAGAGAAAGAGAAAGAGGATGAAAGATGAAGGATGCTGGCTACTAGATGATGATGAAGGAGTGGGTCGACAAGTTACATAATTTACTGATGCTACTGATGATATATATGATTGTAGAGAGAGAGAGAGAAAGAGAGAAGGGGAGGATAGAACGATAAAAAGTGGGATAATTTTTTCTCTCTCTCTCTCTCTCTCTTTCTCTTTCTATCCCCAATGTTTATTCCCGAATCATGGGAGAGGAATAAAAAAATTCTGGATGAGAGAGAGAGAGAAAGTGAAAACATTCAAGTGGATCCGGTAATTCTGGTTTATCCACCAGATCGGTCCAGGAATAGAGAGTATTTGCGAAGAGAGAAGAAAAGAAGATGAAGACATGCCAAAAATTATCAGAGAGAAACGGTTGAATTTCTTTTGAAGCAACATTTTTGGTAATCAAGAGAGAAAGAAGGCTCAAAAACTACCTGTTTGGAAGAGAAAGAAGAAGAAGAAGCAAAAGAAGAAGAGGAGGACAAAGAAGATGAATAAAGAAAGGTATTCAGATCTTTCTCCTCTGGTTTTCGCCTATGGCCCAAACGTAGCTTGTGAAGTACTGGAAGCGAAGAAAAGAGTGTTTTTCTGGTACAGTAGTAGTAGCCATCCCAACGGCTTAAAAGAGGCTTGTGACGATATGGCCTCAAGAGATGCTTTTATGCTCTCTTCTTTGCCCCCCCTCTCTCTCTCTCTCTCTTCGTGTCCGATGTCCAAATTCTAGTCATTTATTCTCTTTCTTTTGCCCTCTCTCTCTTTGGTCATTTCATCGGAAATGATCTCTATCTGGACACACTTCAGCAAACAAGTTGCATGGATGCATGGTGAACGATGTGATGAAAGACCAGCGTTCCGATGACATTTATCGACTTTAGCCCAGATATACTATTAAGAGCATAACTGCCGAATAGTAGTAGTTGTAGTAAGACTGACCGATGGTCAATCCACCAAAGAGAGAAGGCGAGTAAGAAAGAAAGAAAGAAAGATAGAGAGAGAGAGAGAGAGATGGTCATTGAGAAAGGACCCAGAAGATTGGAACGAAAAGAGACCGAATATTTTCTTGGAATTTTGAGGCTACTTTCATTGTTGAATGGCGAGAGAAAGAGACCGGTTTAAGACCAAAGCTTAGCTGGAAGCTAGTATTTTGGCCCAAAAAGAGAGAAATGTGAGTGTAAGGCAAACAAATTTTTGGCACATAGACCAGTGCGTCCATATGTGTATATATATAAATTTCCATGTGTTAGAAGTCTCTCTCTTTCTTTCTCTCTCTTTCTCTCAATGGACTGGCCTGTGCGTGGCCACCATTGTTCATGGGACAAGGCAAACACAAGGAGCCACAAACGAAAAAAGCTAGTACAGCATACCTGCAATAGATTAGATTTCTACTCAAAATATATTCTCTCTCTCTCCCTCTTCGTGCCTATGGGCAAAAAAAGTTAAAGCTAGAGAGCATATCAAAATACAAAGAAAAATGCTTGACCTGTTCATTGGTCCAGTAAAAAGTTTGATCGATCTTGTATGATTTTATGATGTATGCTAATATGACCATAGACATTGAGTGGGAAAGGTAAAGAAAGTGAGAGAGAAAATTGCTGTTGATAATATTGCTTAATTGTTCCCACCATACAATCTCTCTTACTCTCTGAACACCCAAACAAGTCAATTATTATACATTAGTAAGCTCAACGATCTCTATGGACTTTTGACCCTGTTATTGGTTGTTGTTGGAACGTGAGGCCACATTAATCAGATGTATTCCATGAACCAAAATTGTTTGGTGGCTTAAATTTTTATTTCGTTTCCCGAAACAAAAACATGGACACACACATACAGGGAATTGATGGGAAGAGAGTGAGAGAGGCAGAGAGAATGTTGGCCAATACAGAAGTGAAAGTTTTCATGAGGCAGAGAAGAAAATTTATTGTCTTAAGAACGTTTTATTGATCCTTTGATTGCCACTGGTATAAGTCTATCCAAAATCTTTCATGTTGAACGTCGAGCGAAGCGTTCAAAAAGGAAAACAACAAAAAAGTGGCCTGAAAGAAGGGCAATTAAAAGACCAACTAAAAACCTTAGCTTCTTTGAGCTCTTTTCTCTCTGTTCATTTATGCCCAACGTGTATGTATGCATGTGTATGATGCTACTGCCTTCTTTTTTCCCTTTTTCATGAGAAAAAAAGAGCTTATTCCTTGGCCTTTTTTCCAAACGAATCGGCCTAGATAGCCCATGGAATATAAGTATGTCCCCCTGTCCTTTGTGTACATATATATATGTGTGTATGTTGGTGAACACGAAGAAAGAGAGAAAGAGAGAGGCAGGGGGCTGAGGGACTGAGGACTAGAACCAGAGAGATCTTTTCGCCCACTTATTCTTCTTCTTCTTCTTCATCTCTGGTTCGGCCGTCCCAAGAGGAGAAGAAGAATAAGTGGGTTTGTTGTTGGAATGCCGTCGGGCTTGTATCGTCGCGGGTGCTTTATATAAATACGTTGAGCCACTTTTTGGATCTTCTCTCTCTCTCTCTCTCTCTCTCTCTCTCTCTCTCTCTCACTCTCTTTGCCATATTCTCACTTCTCACTCTCAATATTTTCTCTGATCATAATTCTTGTTTACCTTGCATCAGCACCATGTAGTCATTCACACACAGGTCCGTTCAACCTGTATGAACAATCGTCAGAGACGCTCGAGTACAATATACTACTCCAAGGATAACATTTCCAGGTTTGCCTTGGATTCGCTTCTCTTTCTTTCTCTTTCTTTCTCTTTCTCTTTCTCTTACTCTTACTTACTCATGCTCCTCTTTGCCTGGTAAGTGTGTGAGTGTGGATTTATATATTCAGAGAGCGGAGGAAGATGATCTTCCATCATGATGATAGCGGTGGATGAGTACAAGAGAGAATGAAAAATAGTAGTGGAAGAGCAAAAAATAATAAGGAATCAAAGCATCTCTCTCCCTACCTTCATATTTTTTCTTCTCTCTCTCTCTCTCGCCTTCTTAATTTGAAGCAATCGTGATTTGCCAACACTTGATCTCATCCACCGGATCTGATCGGCAAGCTTCACCACCTCTTCACACTAAACGATTATCATCATCATTCTTCTCTCTCTCTCCGTGCTCAGTGGGCCAGATTATTTTTTCGGGCGGACAACAGCAAGAAAGCAAGCGAGAGAGAGAGAGAGAGAGAGAGAGAGAGAGAGAGAGAGAGAGAGAGAGAGAGAGAGAGAGAGAGAGAGAGAGAGAGAGAGAGAGAGAGAGAGAGAGAGAGAGAGAGAGAGAGAGAGAGAGAG
>QZCP01000681.1:0-10757 GCA_003956705.1 Brevipalpus yothersi | reverse complement strand
CTCTCTCTCTCTCTCTCTCTCTCTCTCTCTCTCTCTCTCTCTCTTCTCTCTCTCTCTCTCTCTCTCTCTCTCTCTCTCTCTCTCTCTCTCTCTCTCTCTCTCTCTCTCTCTCTCTCTCTCTGCCTTAACCTTCACGTGGAGAGAGAGAAACGGAAGGAGAGTGAAATCGATGGTGTCCACAATTGTGCCTAATTGCTAATTGTGGTTGAATCAAATGTTATCATCGTTAAATGCGGGAAAAAGGAAAAAAACATGAATTCAACATCATTTTCTCCTCATCATGAGCTCACAGCAAGTTAATCTTGCTCCATTATATATGCCTTGTGTGTATGGAGGAGGCTCCTAGGGACACTCTTCACTTTGCCTTGAATGTCTTTAAATTTTTCTTCTTCTCCTTCTTGCTTCTCTCCTCTATTTAGTTGAGAGCTCTAATAAAAGAATTTTAAAAATGGAATAAAATATAATTAATATCTTTAATCACTCTCCTCTTGTTCCTGTTTCATCTCTCGAGGTTCTCATGTTTTACGTTCATTGAGTAGGAACGTTTTTCTATCTCTACAAAGTTGCTTGGGAGAGAGAGGGAGAGAAATAATTGTGATTAATCGAAATTCATCTGAATGCATGTAAAATTTCATGTAAATCGAAAGAAAAAAGTAATACAAAATAAACAGATTTATATTCCAAAAAGAACCTAGATTCAAATATCAAGTTGAAGAAAAGCTGTTTAATGATGGAGGAAAAGAAGAGGAAGGAGGA
Source organism: Brevipalpus yothersi (assembly GCA_003956705.1). NCBI lineage: Eukaryota > Metazoa > Arthropoda > Arachnida > Trombidiformes > Tenuipalpidae > Brevipalpus > Brevipalpus yothersi. The sequence continues at coordinate 10,001 of QZCP01000681.1, read as the reverse complement.
GGAAGAGGAATTCTTCTTGAAGCCTCGATGCATTCTCTCTCTCTCTCATCCAGCATTCTGCATACTATTTTTTTCTCCTCTCAATCGTCTAACTGCACAATAATTATATATTGCAATCGATGTTGTATAGGATATAAACACTCACATACAAGAGTGAAAGAGGAGGGTAGAGAGAGAGAGAGACTGGAATACGCAAAAGAGGAGGTATTATATCTCTCCAAGCCCCACTCACGAGTACCGTTATATTCCTCCCACACGGGCTCCTCACACACACACCAATATATATTGATGTGTGTATGTGTATGTAGTAAAATTTTAGCTATCATCTGGCAAAAGGGCCTCCTCAAATTCAATGAACCAAAGTTAATCATGTCTGTAACGTGAATGATATTAATATTTTCATTTAACTGCTCACGAACTGTCACTGGTCTACGTAAAGTGAGACCACGATTAAGAGTAACCTAATATAATATTCATCACCTCATCAGCCGCTGACCTCTCTCTCTCTCTCTCTCTCTCTCTCTCTCTCTCTCTCTCTCTCGTGGGATTCAGCTACTTTGATGGCTCTCAACCGTTCCTCTTGCTCTCTTCCTCCTCCACCGCTCATCTTCCACCTCCCAAAAGGCCCATAATTTTACCATTTGACCTCAAAAGGGCCCGAGAGAAAGATAGTTTGATTGTGCTCTCGAATGTTCATCCATTTACGGATAATTGAATCATTGGAGTATCAAAATAATTGAATGTAAATAATCAAAGATCAAAAGTTCATTGATACTCTATTCGACAATTTAGCGATTCTTCTTTTCTTCTTTTTTTTGTTACTCTCCAAGTTCCTTACACTGTATCAATCAATTATATGTGTGGGAAAAAAGGATGGAAAATTTGGCTTCAAAAAAGGCATTCACAATAGCAAATAGAGGAAAGAAGAAGGGTTTCAACGGTGAATGAAAAAGGGTTCATCAATCAATTCTTTATTCGCTTCAAAACACATGATGGCACGCGCTAGCTTGTTCATGGCTGATTGCTGTTAACCAAACTGAGTAACCAAAATCAGTCTGCTGGTCACAAGTAGCAGGCTGTTCAAATAAATTCTTTTTCTTGCATTCCAACTTGTCAGAATTAGAATTCCTGAATATTCTTGGTGCAAAATGAGGTGATGTGTTCACAAAAATAGCTGAAGACATTTTCAAAGGCGATGAATTTGAATTCATAAATTGGAATTTTTTTCTTTTCAAGTTCATGAATAACTTGAAATAATTTTTGCCAGAAAAATAGACTTCTCATCGACTGTCTGAGAAGAATTGAGTATCTATTTTAATATTTTGTGTATCATGTTAAGCTTGAACTTTCTCTCAATTTTCTCACTGATCTCTTGTTTGCTCATCAAACTGTCTTAAAGTGCCAATCTAGCATTTGCTACTGTTACGCCGAGTATACAAGACGCATAGGTCTGATGTCGATCAGTGAGATGATCATGATGCTCATTCTTCATCTCTTTTTCTCTTTTTCTCTCCATCTCTCATTCAGAGGAGAACATTCTTTTCTCTCCACTTTCTCAAAGCATCTCAGATAACGTATCATCCTCTCTCTGTAAATTAGTTTGCCAGTCAGTTTGATCAGGAAGAAGAGGTGCCGATTGGGTACGCCTTCGTAAACAAAAGTGCCAATCAGTTTTGATTGGGAACTCTTGAGTGAAAGTTTCCGCACCAAATGAAAGAACCATCCATCAAGTGAAACTTACAAGAGAGAGAGAGAGAGAGAGAGAGAGAGAGAGAGAGAGAGAGAGAGAGAGAGAGAGAGAGAGAGAGAGAGAGATGTTNAAACATTTTTTTCCTCAAATTCTTTCGAACAAAAACAATTGAAAACCTTGAAGGAACAAGAAATTTTTTCTCGGACGAAAAGAATCGATTAATGTAATGCTCCATTCATGATGTGTCTTTTCACTCTATCTGAAAGAATTCTGATTCTATTGAATCTTAACGGTGAAATTCAATGCAATGAGGAGAAAAAAATTCATCACATCATAACTTTTCATTTTTCATAATCACTTTCATGACAGCATTTTCATTTCAGTAATCTGAAGAAATTTGCTCCCCCAAAAAAACTGCTCAATAGTATGTTTCAAAAATTGTAATTAAAGTGATTGAGAACTTTTATCTGATAATGAATGGAAAGTTTTCAATCAGAGTCAAAAGGAGAATATTATCACAAGTCATTTTTCAAATCAAACATATTTATTGCCATTAAACGATGAAAGTCTGACCAATATTTTCTTCCCCATCCTAAACGAATCATTCATGATAAAGCTTGATGGGACAACTCTTCACAAGATTATTCGCTTGCAAAAATCCAAGAAATCAAACTTGAAGAGGCCTTACTGGACACTTTCAACCAATTCTGGAACCATGTTTTCGAAGGCAATATCAACTTCAATCTATTTCTCTCCTCAGGTAGATTGAAACCTACATCGGCTATATTCTTGCTAAAATAATTCAGTTCTTCTTTTTCTCTTCCTTTCGTCAGTTCTTTTTGCTCATTCATACACACATCAACCGATTGCTTTAACATCCGTTCTCTATCTCTCTCTTTTATATCCAGAATCGTCTTTCCTTTCAGTCATTTCTATTCTGTGGGCCTGATATTCTATTTTTCTCTTCCCAACTGGCTTTCTCTCTCTCTCTCTCTCTCTCTCTCTCTCTCTCTCTCTCTCTCTCTTTCTCACTGCTCACATGCAAATTTTGGCCATAAAGTGAGCTGAATGAAGATGATGTATCGTCCGTCATTATTCGTTCATCTTCTTTGATGATAGTGATGATCACTAGAATATTCATCTGAACAGAGGGCTACTGAAAGGTCGATATACTAGTGATTTGACTTTTCTTCTTCAACTTGACTCACTTAAACTGAGGCAAAATTTTCGGCCCACATGAGAGAGAGAGAGACCGAAGAATGAAGAATAGAATATTGTGTATGCTTAAATTTATTATTATTTAACATTCTCCCCCTATTTTTCCACGTTCACAAGGGGAGTTATAGGGAAGATAGCAAAAAGAAGAGAGAGAGAGAGAGAGAGAGAGAGAGAGAGAGAGAGAGAGAGAGAGAAAGCTAAATGATGGATGAGCTTGTAGTAAATTTCTTCTCTCTCTCTCTTTCTTCATTCGATCTCTCATTTGCTCATTGACATATTCGCTCTCCCGAGAAGGATCTTTTATTCACCAAGATGATTCTATCGATTGTGCATATATATAAAGTAAATTTAATTAAATTTAATCATAATTTCTTTCCATCGCTCACATACACACAAGCCCATATACAGTGTATACAGTAGTACAGTTGAAGTTTAGCCTATTGTTGAAGGCCAAAATTGGCTTCGGGATTTTTGGCAATACCAGTGGTCGCATCTATCATCACTGGAGCGCAAATAAGGTCATATACACGTCTCTAAGCTGGTCTCCTCAATAAACATACATACACACACACAACCAAATGGGAAATGAATGTTAAGGCTAGCAAGAGGTGGTTTTGTGAGATGAAAATTAAAAGGCAAAATAAATCGTATTCATTATTGTTATTTTATTAGTACACCACTGACAAGTATTTCGGGCTCATATTCAAGCTTTCGATAGTTTTCCACCATCCAAATCGATTCTGTAGCCTTTTTGCTGGGCCATTCCCGCTCTCTCTCTCTCTCTCTCTCTCTCTCTCTCTCTCTCTCTCTCTCTCTTTCAATCTTTCTTTTGCTCTTCTGAAACACTTGTGACTGAAATATATATATATGTGCAGCTTATCGAACTAGCCTCATCAGCGCTTTCAGGGTTTGGGGATTTAAGTCACTAAGTAATAAGATTAACTGTAGAAAAGATCAAAGATAGAGGAATAGAGAGAGAGAGAGAGAGTGAAAAAAATTGGATACAGAATCAATATAAGCTGACATATAATTGGGATTTAAACAAATTTTCAGCTTTACTTCTGATCGGATGCTCATATGGTTCTATCTGTCTATCCATCTTACTTTCCCCGAGAGTGTTGGGCTCATTTGCTGTCAAGATATCGCGACAATCCAAAGTAAAGTAAAGCAATAAATAAAGAGTATACACTCATTTGATCCAGAATATATACATTTTATATGTTTGTGTGTGTGTAATGCATGATTTTTATCACTTTCTCAGGTATCAAAAATACTGCCAATCGCCTGGTGTGGCTGGTGTGGTGCTGTTAAAACTGATTTAATGGTTTTTATGGAAACTTTTTTCTTTCCACTTTTCCTACTCTTTATCACAATCAATTCTTCCATTTGTGTACCAGCTCTTCATCAACAACCATTCATCGACTATGGATACCGTTATTATCACTACTACTGTGTACATATTGGATTAGCGGTTCAATTGACTCTATGGATTGGTGGATAGATGTACACACTAGATTCAATAGATACTCACCATTGAGTTTGCAATGTGATCAGGCCAAAAGTCAAATGACATATACAGGATAAATATACATAGACATCTATAAAGGTCAAGATATGTGTACAGGTCATTGTTACATGGGCTCAAGTGCCGCTAATCTGGTAGACAAACTTGGATCCAAACTTTTTATTCTATATACTCTTTTTTTCTAAAGATATATCTTTTTTCTCTCTCTCTCTTCTCTCCACTTCTTACGATAATCTGATGTGTCAACAGGATTATCTTCCCCAAAAGTAGTAGTAGTATCAGTATTTCATTCATCGTTTCATTCAATAGAATTGAGAAGGTTTTTATCCGAGCGAATTGAATTGACTTATGTAAATGATGATTGTAGGCACTTGGACGAAGAATGGCAATCAAAATATTTAAATATTCATTTCTTTAAGTTGTATCATCTCTTAATCATTGTTTTGAGAGTGGTGTGTGTGTATGTGTGCTATACGCTTCTTATAATTATCGTTTTTCCTTGTTCAAAATATACGACCGATAATCTGATTGGATTGATAAAGTATACGGAAAATTGTTTGTAAATTAAATGGACCGAATGAATGGATGATTGAGATAAAGTTGAGTGAAGTTGCTCAAATAATGGCCATGATATCATTGAACCTGAATATTGGTCCACAATCAGACTGGAACCGAATCGATTCAGGCCATGTTGATAAATGAAATTTGGGGAAAGTATTTTCAACATTTTTCATCTCAACTGAGCTAAAATCATTATCATGTTGATGACTTGGTGGAATAAACAATGAAAAAACTTCTATATCTAAACCATTGACTCTCTCTCTTTCTCTCTCTCCCATTAACAGTGAGGAGGTCAATCATCTAGCAAATTAATTAAGTAAGTAGCAGATATTAGCAGGAGAAGAAGACATATCAAAGAGACTCTTTCAAACAGCATCAACCTTTGGCCTCATTCCTTACTGATATCTTACACACATGCATCTATTTCTCTCTCTCTCTCTCTCTCTCTCTCTCTCTCTCTCTCTCTCTCTCTCTCTCTCTCTCTCTTTCATTCATTCTTTCGTTCTTTCTCAGCCAAAACTTTGTCTTAACATTTTGCCTAAATCAAACTTACCAAGTTTCCCGCCAAGCCAAACAATCTAATTCCAATTTGCTCATGCAATCATAATAAACAACTGTTCCATTGATAAATTAAGAGTTGATTGAGGGACCAAGAAATAAACATACTTTACCACTTGATCGAGTTCTAGAGAGAGAGAGAGAGAGAGAGAGAGAGAGAGAGAGAGAGAGAGAGAGAGACAGAGAGAGATAATCCACTTTTGTGATCTCCTCTTCTTGAGTTGACTTCCTCATTACTACTGAGACTGAGAAAGAAAGATTTTGTTGGGAATATAATAGGAGTATTATTCAGATTACTGGAAATTCTGAGCCGTTTCTGGTTTTTTCGGGGAATCTTTCCAATTTCATCTCAAAAGTAGATGATTCCAAAGGAAGATGGCAAAATGAGAGGAAGTTGAGATGATAATGTTTTGAGATGATGTGTGTGTATTCAGAAAAGAGAGTAGAAAAGGAAGAAAAATGAAATTGGATTGATATCCAGATATTTTCCAACCATTCTTATGCCATTCTCATATACACTTTGGTTCACAACCTGAACTGGTAGAAAATGATGTTGATAATGGTGAAGCGAGAATGATGAAAGTGAAAAGATGAAGGAGAAGAAGCTGAAGGAAAAAGATCAAGTGAGTAAATCACCTTATTATGTATTCATCGCACGAATATGAATATACTCATGTTCAGGGCTAGGAAAATATGATGATGGCCACGAGACCTTTTGCATCTTTTATCTTCATCAATTCTCATATACTCTTTTGTCATCTCTTTTTATCATATACTCAATTTAAGGTTCCCTTTCCGAAATTGAGCTTCCCGAAGAAAAAAAGAAGAAAAAGAGAGAGAGAGAGAAAATAGTAAACCAATATGCAATGTCGCCAGCTTGTGTAAATCTATGGAGAAATGATTCATTTACTGGTCTTGTTCCACTTCATTGCGATTTACACATTTACGATCGCCTTTTTACCCACTTATCAACCACCTCCTCTCTCTCTCTCTCTCTCTCTGGCGTACTTACTTACTTACCAATATCAGGGAGTGAGTTAAATTTGATTCATTTACTGCAAGATAATTTATTCAATAAAATGCAAATGAATATAGCTCTCTATACAACTTGATAACATGATTACTCGGCGGACTACTTGGTGTATTTAACATTGAATCAGAATGTCGTTTCATTGACGTGCGTGTGGCCCGATTGTGATTTGATCTTATTGGAAAGATCAATCTTTTCCTCTCTCTCTCTCTCTCTCTCTCTCTCTCTCTCTCTCTCTCTCTCTCTCTCTTTCATTCTCTGTTCAACTTCATCCTCTCTCCCACCGCCACCTCCTCCTTCTTCTCCTCCTCTTCCTCCTCCTTCATCCCCCTTTTATCATCTCTTCGTCTGCCGATCTCTCTTTCTCTCACTTTGCCACCTTGGTGGCTGACCGGCCCTCACTTTTGGAGGCGTTTAGCAGGCCACTTTGGTCCAAGTTTCGGACACATATACACACACACGCACAAAATTCAAATGCCTCTCGCCTCTGTGTCCGTGCAGCCCTTGGCGTGGCCTGAAAAGCGATATTCGACAAACGGTAATTCTATTGAGTAAAAATACTGATGTCACGAGTACACAGTATTGTTGCTTGATACTATCAAGCATTCTCTCTCTCTCTCCTTTCCACCCCCTGAAAACCACTATAATGTTGTAATGTATGGCAAAATATTTTTCTTGTCACTGTTAATCGTGATTTATTAGCTTAATTGTGATTCTATGACCGTACAGAAGGAGAGCACAAGAGAGAACGAGAGTCAGGCTGACATACAGGGAGAGAGAGAGAAAAAGAGAGAGAGAGAGATGAGAATCAACACCAATATTTTAGATCTCACTCTTTTATTGGCTTCTCTGTGGAGCCTTCACGATTGCAATCGATATTCACACGAAACAAGCCCAAAAGTCAATGAGTAGTGTAAGCGAAATATGAGGCTGAAAGGCCATATTGAGCGTGCCCATCATCATCCAATGAGAGGAATACAATTGTTTTTTCTTTCTAGCTTTTCATGATCGAAATGTTGCGCAAATAAGTGTGAGCATCATATATCCAACCGGGAGAGTATCATTTATATCGATTCATTCTATTTTCTGGTTACTCACCATGGTTAACCCCATTCTGGTTAACGGTCAAGTCGATAGTGTAAAGTAGGAGAGAAAGAAAAGAGGGCTAAATTGGTCAGGATATACACATTTACACACCATTCTCACGAAAATGATCCAAGATTGTGTGAATGAATGAAGTATCCAACGGAATACGGCTCAATTATTGGATCAAAATCTGAATGAATCTTTCTCGGTTGGCCTCTTCAATCTTCTCCTCTTTCTCACTTATTCGCTCGGGCCACTGACCAACTGTATTCCATTTCAGACTGATATCATTTGAAAATTCTTGCCTCTGTGGTCGGTAAGGAAGAGAGAGAGAGAGAGAGACATTTGAATGGAAACTCTCCATCATGCTTTATCCACTCTCTATTCCAGGATCAACACAGAATGGATGAATGAATGAATGACCAAAATCTTTCTCTCATCAGGCAGCCTCATCTCTCTTAATCACAATCTTCACTGATGCTGGATGCTGAGTTGCTCTTTCTCTCTCTCTACGCTTCCAGGCCACTTCAAGTGATCAATATCCTAGCAATGATGATGAGACTAAGTCTCGACAGGTGACCTTATCTGACGTTCGATAACGATCAAATATATTCGTTGCAACGAAGAGTGAACATTGTGCGGAAGTCAAATCATTTCTCTTTCTCTCTATCTTTTCACACATACACACACAGCTTCCCATCTGATCCGCTCTTCATCTGATGATGATCACCACTTTGATGTGGCTAGTGTTACCAAACATTGAGATTTAGCTCGCTGTGATGATCAAAAGTGATTAAACACAAGCCAAAGTGACACTTTTCTCGCGCGCGGGGGCAAAAAATAAATGCCCTCAGGGCCTCGCACTTGACAGTGATTTCAGGTAATCAGATCACAGCAAAAGGTATTCCAATAGCTTAATGTAGATGATAGCCATATCAAAAATCTTCTGCAATCTACAGAAAATCCATCCATCTCCTCCTCTTCTTTCTCCTCTTCCTTCCTCCTCCTCGATTCTTATCATCTTTCTCTCTTTCTATCTCTCACTCTCATGTCTTCATCGCTCACCTCGACATCAGATCAATTCCAATGTCTTCCTCTCTCTTCATTTTGATCTTAAATCAAATCAAATGCTGGCCATCAATTGCGCACTCTTTTTTCCATCAAGTGTTACCAATTCAGTGTCAAAATTTCAAATCATGAGTACTTGATCGTTGTTGTTGCCACCTTGAAATTCAATTTGAACTGTACTCATAAGCTGAAGTGACCAGAACGAGGTAGCCAACTGATATGTATCAGCGTAAAACCTTGTAGACGCCCAGCGTAAGATGGGCGTTGATATGGCTTACTGTGAAATCCATCTATCTCAATGATCAATCTAGATTATTGAATGAAAATTGAAATGAATACAAAAATTTTGATTGCTACTCAAATATATTTTTATTATTATTATTATCATTGCCATACTTGTAGGATAATGTTTATCGGATGATGATCATGAGCCACAAGCTTTATATATATACACACACATAAGCTATGGTACGAGACTGGAAAGATGAAGTGGAAAGAAGATGAGATTACTTAATTAATGGTTGATAATGTAGAAGAAGCGGGATAGAAGAGAATGTGAAAAAGCATAGACCACTGGAAGAAGAGAGAGAGAGAGAGAGAGAGAGAGAGAGAGAGAGAGAAGAAAGAGAAGAGAAAAAAAAATTCAGCTCAAGTCCTAGAGAAAGTAAAAAGATTTGGTCTGCAATCTGAGGTAAAGTAAAGAGAGAGAGAGAGAAAGGTATTCGAGAATGAATTAAATCTGAAGTAAGAGAGAGAGAGAGAGAGAGAGAGAGAGAGAGAGAGAGAGAGAGAGAGAGAAGAAAGTACGTTTACACACAGGCAACATTTATCACTGGATTAAGCTGCATGACTTCTCTAGGCTGACATAGGCTTGCAAAATTAAGTGATAGGCTGTGAGTAGAGGGAAGAGAGAGAGAGAGAGAAAGTCTAAAGATTGACGATCAAGAATCTCTCTCTCTCTCTCGGAGCTGCAAAAATAAGCATGGAAACATTTTGTGATTCAAGCCAAACTTCAATTAACACTAATTCATTGTGAGTATAAAATTCGCTTCGAGCTCTCCTCTCACCGGCCATTGCCACCCTCATCGAGTGTGGAGAGAGAGGACCAAAGAGAGTGGACAAGTTGGATAAGCCCGAGTCCCTGGGCTCATCTTCAATTTTTGGCCATTCCGCTTGTCAGTATTTTATCTAGCTCTCTCTCTCTCTCTCTCTCTCTCTCTCTCTCTCTCTCTCTCTCTCTCTCTCTCTCTCTCTCTCTCTCTCTC
>QZCP01000680.1:0-10803 GCA_003956705.1 Brevipalpus yothersi | reverse complement strand
TCTCTCTCTCTCTCTCTCTCTCTCTCTCTCTCTCTCTCTCTCTCTCTCTCTCTCTCTCTCTCTCTCTCTCTCTCTCTCTCATTTGCCTGCTTTTTCTTTGACGATCTCAGTCTGAACTCTATTTTTGACACCAATTGAAGTCTCTCCATCCAATATTCAACGAATATCTTGGGGTACATGATACTCCTCGAAAGTTAAAGGCGTGTACATGTGCATTGAATGAGTAGTTTACATTATTGTGATAATATTAATAATAATCTAATTTATTGGATATTGCATTCAAATACACAAGTATTTTAGACTTTTAGAGAGTCTTAGTCGGCAGCAAGGAGAGATAGTTGGGAAGAAGCAAGTCAATATAACATGACTCTCGGTCTACTTTAGCCTGCTTGTCAATGTCATTGATCGAGAGGATAAAATTTTTGTATCAAAGTACTGCTCACAAGATCAAGATCATCCAAGCAGAATTCAGGGCTAGATGTGTCAATGTATCCTCCACTCTTAGGTTTTAAGATCACAGTAGCAACATTTGGGATCCTTGCTTTTGGGATCATCCCAGTTAGATCAAATCTATTTCTTTAAGTATCTGGGGCTTACTGTTGGTAAAGAGAGAAAAGATAGGAAATTTTAGCAATTTTTACTCTAATGTACATTAATTATCATTAATAAGCTTACCTCGTTCACATGAATGAACTATAAGCATCCATCATAATATCTGCCATTATTCGATCGGGAGGATCATGAGCTCAGTAACTGGAGTGTGGCTGCCCCAAGATAGGTGATTGTTGGTTTCGGAAACAAACACCCAGTTCCTGGTCGATATTACTCACTTTATATTAATTTGATCGATCATATGAGTGAGCACCTTTCCTCGAATTATATTTCTCAAGAGAAAAATTTTTCAGGTATTATGGTAACTGAAATCAGGGAATATTCAGACAAATGAGAATTTCTTGTATATATCATGACTCTCACGACTGTGATGATTTCAATGTTTCAAAAATAAATAGCCATGACTTCATATATCTCTGTTGTCATAAGCTCGAATAACACAAGCGCGTAAGGCATTGAGTTGGATCATTTTTTTTAAATACCGCAAATTCTTATACAATATTCAAATTCTTGGACTAATTTTAATAGTCAGCGAAGTAAAGAGTCTGGATTGCTCTGTAGAGAAAGCCCGTATTATTGGACTGTCTATTGTATCTAATCTGGACATCGATCACAAATGGATCGTATGGATGAAATTTGGGCAACAAACTGTCGCGAACAAGATCGAAGTTGTCAAGATAAAAGTTAGGATTAGATCGATCTACTATTCCTCCTTTTTTAGCATCCAGGATTACAGTAGCTATATTGGCATCTTTGCTCTTGGGATCATTCCAATTTGGCCATTCATTACCATTAAGAAGTTCGGGTTTACTGTGAAAAGACATGAAAATACAATTCAAAAAATGAATAATTGTTTCAAACCATCAAATATACTCACCCTGTTCTCATGAATGATCCATAAATGTTCATCATGATATCGGACATCTTGCGGTCTTGATCAGAGTGATACCAATAATTTGAATAAGGTTCACCAAAAACGAATGACTGGGCAGCTCGAAAGCATACTCCAAATTCTCGATCAATATCACAGATTTGATAGTCATTAGTTTGTGGTATATGATTAAATTCATACGTATAGACACCTTTCTTCTTATTGTCAGCTTCAGCAGTCAACAAAGATGCATAGTAGAGAGTTACTGGGCCAACCTCATTCAAAAAGCGTACAAGACCCTTCTGCAACTTTTTGATCGAATATGCCTTATTGGGATCGCCAATAAATATTTCAGCAATCTTTTCTACTTTACCAGGCTCGACATATTTCTCAAGAAAATCAAGTGCATCTTGGTAAGTGAATTGTGCTTTACCATAAACCTCATTTTGAACAGAAACAGGAATACTCGAGAAATCGGAGGCAAAACCCAGGAGCATATTGACATCATTGGCTTGTGCTATCTGGTCCTCTTCACTGGCCGCTTGAGGGATGTAATCGGGATCATACACAGGAGCCCAAGCACTCCAAGAGAAGGGTAAAGAGCTAACAATTTGTTGACCATCAACATTTTGTACACATTGGAGTCGATTCTTGGGTGAAGAGCATCCAATTCGATCCAGTACGATTTGTGTCGAATTGGTCACCCGTTCAGTTCGACGTTCTCCTTGTGTCTCGAATGCTTGATCTTCTACTATGACATTTTGGAATAGACCTCGAGTGTATGGTGACAATACATGGGCTCGGACGTTAGCAGCTCCAGATCCTTGGCCTCTGAGAGTGATCCTATCCGGATCACCACCAAAAAATTTAATGTTACTGTTCACCCACCGGATAGCATAATTTTCATCCCACAAACCATAATTACCCTCTATTCCGTCATCCTTCAGGGTTTTAGCATATCCAAAAAAGTCAAGACGTGAGTTGAGTGTTACCAAGATAATATTCTGTCTCTTCACCAGCTCAGCTATAAGATAAATTTCATCATCTCCGGATCCTTCGATATAATTTTTGTGTAGAATTGATATCATGACAGGATATTTCGTATTCTTTTTCGAAAGAGAATCTTTTGGTGTTATGATGTTCAAGTATAAACAGTCTTCAGAAGATTCCGCACGAATGTATCGGAGCGAACGACGGACTTGCAAACATCTTGGTGCTAATTCAGTAGCCTCATAAACATCAGTCCATTGTTCCATTGGTCTTGGCAATTGTAGTCGCAGATCACCGACAGGAGGTTGAGCATATGGAATGCCAAAAAAGAAATTGAGCTCCTCACCACCCTGATCTTTGACCATTCCAACGATGGGTCCATTGAGAGTTTTCACTATCGGTGTTGTCTGCACCTTGTCAGCCGAAGATGATCGAGCAAAGAAAATAATCAGTCCACACAAGATTACTGAAGTGTACATTTTGGAGGAGAGACACATCATGATTGAAAACTATTTGAAATGATGTGGCACAAATGACGATGAAATGAAGGTGTATATATACTTCACCAGAGACAATCAGTCGTTTTACCCATCAATTTGGAACCAGATGGATCCACGTTTTCATTTCATTTCCACCATAATGAGGATACGTCCATTTCAGATGAAGAGAACCTCATTTTCATAAAAAAAAATTTTCAAAAAAGGGCAACTATTTTCGGATCAAATAAATCTAAGAGAGCAGATAAGACACCAAGGGTCTAGGTTTTCAAATGTTGTGAACCCTTTCTGATAATGTCCGAAACCTTTCTCATTTTCTCCCAAACTTTTTTCAATTTGGATGCAACTTTACCATGATTACCTTCACTTACATGTATTCCTACAGAGAGGAGGTGAAGGGGGGAGCAAAAGAGGTGCCAAAAGGTAAAATTTTAAGCATTCGGTTGCCTTTAATTTGAAAAAGTTTCAGACCAATTGAAAGAGGGTTCTTTTCCTTGAAAACTTTGTCCCCATCATTGAATTTGCTCCCTCAGTTTTTCTTCAATTGAAAATTATTGCATTCTATGTGGAAATAGGTTTTCTTCAACTGAAATGAACGCATTAAGTTGATCGAAAATTCAGATCAACAGAGAAGAGTATTTTGATTTACGAACAATGACAACTAGAGAGCTCATGATGAAACTTTTCCCCTCGATTCATCTAATTTTGATATTCAAATTAGAAAGAATATCAATTTTTTTAATAAGGGGTGTTATCAGGGCACTCAACTTCTTTGCAAAACATATGGAAGAGCTGTTTCGCTCTGATTTTTTGTGCTCTGGATACTAATTGATTCGATCTCAAATTGTTTGAGCTCAAAACAGGTGTATGATGAGCTAATTATGATGCGTTATAAACTATGTGTATCTATCACAGTGAAACTTGACAAGTTTGATCATACAACATCATGTTGCAGACTTCTTGATGATATGCTATGCCATGTTATCAGAAAGTGCTTGCGGCAAGCAATAATAATAATAATAGGAACGAAGAGAAAATGTTTCTTCAATGGAAGCGAGCTCTATCTGATATCTCCCATGAAATGATTTATGACAGAGGTTTCAGGGCAAAGATTCCAACCTTTGTCTAATTTGTTACATTTACCTGGATATTTAACTACAATTTTATCTATATCTCTGGAGATGACATAGTCTCAGTAGTCTACAAAGTAAAGGTTTTGAATTGTTTTATACAAAAAGCCCTCATTGCTTGACATTTCATCTCTTTTGTGCTGAATTTCTTCTGGATATAGATCAAATGGATGAAACTTTGGCTCGATCAAGCTCTGGGATACCACTTCTTGATTGTCAAGACAAGATTGAGGATAAGATCTGTCAACTATTCCTCCACTCTTTGCGTCTAATATAACTGTGGCTATATTTGGCCCAGTATTCCTTGGATCATTCCAATTTGGCCATTCTTTACCATTAAGAAGTTCTGGTTTACTGTGGGATCATAGAAAACACAATTCAATGAACTAAAAACATCGCATGTAAAATTATCGAATGCACCAACCCAGTTCTCATGAATGAGCCAACAATATTCATCATGATATCGGACATCCTACGATCCTGATCTGAATGATACCAATAATTCGAATATGGCTCTCCAAAAATGAAAGATTGTTGGGCTCGATAGTAAACACCCAATTCTCGATCGACATCTGCTACTTGATAATCATTGGATTGAGGCATATGATTGAACTGAAATGAATAAACTCCTTTCTTCTTATTCACAGATTTAGCGGTCAGATAATTCTCATAGTAAAGTCTACAGGGTACGATCTGATTGACAAATCGAACCAAACCTTGCTGCAGATCTCTGAGAGAAACAGTCTTGCCCTCATCACCGATAAAAATTCTTGCAATTTTCGTGACATCATCTGGCTTCACCAGCATACCTATCACATCCAATGCATCTTGATAGGAGAAATCCACTTTAGCATAAACTTGAGATGCAAAAATGCTGATTTGATTACTCGAGAAATCATTTGGGAAACCTTGGAGCAAATTGATATCATTGGCATTTGCTATCTGTTTCACATCATTTTCAGCTTTCGGCACATATTCGAGATCATGATAGGGTGGGAAAGCATCCCATCGTACAGGTAAAGCACTGATAATATCGGATGGGTCAACACCTTGTATACATGAGATTCGTTTTTCCAATGAAGAGCATCCAATTCTATCCAATACGATTTGTGTCGAATTAGTAAGTCGAGCTGTGCGATCCTCTCCTAGGACGGTGAAAGGTTGCCCCTCTACGATAGCATTTTGGAAGAGACCCCGAGTATGAGGTGACAGTATATGTGCCCTCACGTTCATTGCACCAGTTCCTTGACCTCTGAGAGTGATCTTATCTGGGTCGCCACCGAAAAATTTGATACTATTCTTCACCCATTCGATAGCATAAAGCTCGTCCCATAGAGCATAATTACCCTCTATTCCGTCATCCTTATTGGTTTTAGCGTAGCCGAAGAAAGTGAGACGAGAATTCAGTGTTACCAAGATGATATTTTGTCTCTTAACGAGTTCAGATTTAAGAAAAATTTCATCATTCCCAGATTCCTCATTGTGATCATCGTGAAAAATCGATATCATGACTGGATATTTGGGATTGTTTTCCTGTAATGAATTTCCGGGAGTGATAATGTTCAAATAGAGACAATCTTCGGACATCTGTGGACGAATATATTGCAATGATAATCGTGGCTGCATACATCTAGGTGCAAGCTCGATAGCCTGGAGAACATCAGTCCATTGTTCCACTGGTACTGGACGCTGGAGTCGTAGTTCACCAACAGGAGGCTGAGCATATGGAATTCCCAGGAAGAAATTCAAATCTTTTCCATTCATGTTTTTCACCATTCCAACAAGTGGTCCAGTCATGGTTTTCACTACAGGGGTCAGTATCACATCTTTGGCGTCGGAAACTTGCAAAATTGTGGAGATTGGACCACAAATAATCAGTATACTGAGTAAAAATGTCATTGTTGCCTCACTACAACTTATTATGATGTGGCTCTAGTGACTTTCTGGTACAAAGAGTTAATTGAATGAAGCGCTCATCAATCATTCCAGCTACTTTTTAGCGGGATGAAGTTCGCAGATGAATTTAATTTTATTCTTAATGAGCCATTTAGAGAAAATGACAGATGATTTTCCTAATCAGAGTGGATCATTTTAGAATACATAATTGCGCACCCCATTAGTTGTTATATCATTCAGTGAGCTGTACTTCACTCTATTCATTTCAAGGATTTCAATGGACACAAATTTTGAAATATTTTGATCAATTTCTCTAATTCAAGAGCTCATTCCACAAGCCAGTCGTCTGATATTATTGGGTGAATCTGAAGATTGAAAGTTTTATACAAATGTCAATGTTTTCTCTTTCAGTGGGCAGCTTAGGAGATGGGAATTTTTTCTATCTTCTGTTTCGAGTTTTCACCAACGATGAACAATCGATGGATCACTGGTGAGAGGATATTATTCTTATTGTAGTTCAATCAATTACAATGGAGAATTTCATCATATATTCCAGTACATTTTATTCAGTAATCGATAAATATGATTTGACTTCCTCAGGGGCCTTTCAAGATGCAAGTGGCTCAATAATTTGGATTCTGTCACTTATTCGTTCTCTTCTACAACTAGAATAAGAAGCGTGCTCATGGCAATCTACTGCATTACAGTGGAGTGCCATTCACATTGACATCAAATTGAATAAAATACAAATTGAATACTACTCAAACTACTCCACTGATGTGAAAGGCTCTTTTCAACTTGAACTCATTCTAAATGTAATTAGATAATTTTTTTTGGATTTGAAACAGGGAATTCTGAAACAAATCATTACCTGTAGTGTCAGGGCTTCAATGATGAGTAAGGATGTTTCAATAATCTACAAAGTAAAGAGATTGGATGGCTTTGTAAAGAAAGCCACCAAAATCTGAGGTCTTATCAATTTTTTGTTGAGCAGTTTTTTCATTTTGATCACTTGGAAAGTATTTTGAAATTACACTTGCATTCACATATTCCATGTTGTCCAAGTAGAATTTGGGTCTTGAGTGATCTACTACACCACCCTTCTTGGAATCCAAGATGATGGTAGCTATATTCACATTCTCACTTCTAGGATCATTCCAGTTGGGCCATTCTTTTCCATTGGGTAATTTTGGCTTACTGAGTGTGGAAAAATAAATTTTCAGCCAACACATATCATCAAAATTCTTAGAACACTTACCCTGTTCTCATGAATGAGCCAATAATATTCATCATGATGTCAGACATTTTTCGGTCATCATCAGTATGATGCCAATAATTCGAATATGGTTCTCCAAATGCGAATAACTCTTCGGATCGGTGGCAAACACCAAGTTCACGGTCTATGTCACACAGAATATTACTACCAGTATGTGGAATATGATTGAATTCGAAGGTGTAGATCCCTTTCCTCATATTCTCAGCTTGAGCTGTCTTGAGAGCTGCAAGATAGATTACAGCAGGAGTGAGCAGATTTCGAAAACGTACCAAGCCCTGTTGTATTCTTCTATTTGAAAGAATTTGATCTTCAGGACCAATGAAAATTTCAGCAATTTTTCTTGCTCTTCGAGGCTCAACAAATACTTTCAAGGCTTCTATTGCATCATCATATGTGAGTTCTTTCTTGGCATAAATTTGTGGAATACTCTTAGCTAAAAATGAGCTCGAATAATCAGAATCGAAACCCATGAGCAAGTTGACATCATTAGCTCTCGAAATATCTTCTTGAGCACTTCCAAATGTGGGGAGATAGTTACGGTCAGCGATTGATGGGAAGCTGCCCAAGCGTTTGGTTAGTGCGCTAACTATATCATTCGCATCTACATCCTGGATACATTGTATACGATTCCTCATTTGAGAGCAACCAACTCGATCGAGAACAATTTGAGTTGAATCATTAACACGGGCCAAACGATCTTCACCAAGCATGGCAAATGCTCGACCAACGACAATAGCATTTTGAAATAGACCTCTAGCATATGGAGATAAAACATGAGCTCTTACATTAGATGCTGCAGATCCTAGTCCTCTGAGTGTTATCGCCTTTGGATCGCCACCGAAAAATTCAATGTTATTTTTGACCCAACGTATGGCATAGTTTTCATCCCAAAGTCCCATATTGCCCTCTATCGAATCAGGCTCGGTGGTCTTTGCATAACCAAAAAAGTTGAGACGAGAATTTAGAGTAACCAATATTATGTTTTGCCTTTTAACAATCTCGGATTTGAGATAAATCTTATTGTCACCAGATCCCGTTAGATGTGCTTTGTGTATTATAGATATCATCACTGGATACTTTGCTTTCTTGTTGACCAACGAATCTCTTGGTGTGATAATGTTCAAATAAAAACAATCTTCGGACATTGATCGTCGAACATCACCCAGAGATAGCCGAGGTTGCATACATCTTGGAGCAAGTTTAGTAGCTTTCAGGACATCAATCCATCGATCAATTGGCTCAGGAAATTTGAGACGTAGATCTCCAATTGGTGGTTTTGCGTAGGGAATTCCCAGAAAGAAATTCAAGTCGCTTCCACCAACTTTTTTAACGATTCCAACAATTGGTCCATCGAGAGTTTCAACGATAGGGGTCAATTTCTCCTCATCTTCATAAGATGATAACACTATTTCAATGTTGAAAAGGAGAAAATAAGAATACGCCAAGTATGTGAACATTATGACTGGTTGTTTGATACTGGTTTCATGTTGGAATAAAATATTTGATCGATGGCTCCAAAATCAGGAGGTTTATATCACAGGACCACACATGTGGGTATGAATTTTCCATGATCTGGTTCATTCAGAATTTTAATTAGCTATACACGTTTTAAACGTAGAGAGAGAGAAAATTATTAAAAAATTATTGAACTGATTGAGCTTCAATTGTTTTTTTCGGACTTATAGTAGTTCAGACCAATCGACAATAGAATAAAAAGTTCTTAGAACTTCTTCTTCCTTCATTTATCAGCCATCAAGCAGCCAACTCGAGAAAAATCTTCTCCCATATTTTTCCATATACTTTTATTTCCAATGAAATGAAAATGAAGAGACAGATGAGATCAGATAATTGCTCACCTGTTAGTACGATGAGTTTTCAACCTAGACTTGACAGAAAATGGCTTCCATGATAATGACGAGTTATCCCCAGATGAATATGTGTTCAAGAGCAATGATAACTCGAATTTGGTATTTTTCTCTAGGCTTAGGCATAATTTGCCAAATTGTCTCATTGGACCACTCGGTTTATGGTTATCAAGGAGGTGAGACACATATTTTTATTTTTATTTTGACTCCTCTCTTGTCATAATTCTTCATTTATTACATTTATCAGACAATTCAATTTATCTCTGATAAAGTCTTCGAGACAGTGGAAATGCTCAACCTATTTTATTTTATTATATTCTTGTCAATTATTTCATTCTCTCTCTCTCTCTCTCTCCAGTATCTTGTCATAGGCTCATAATTTTTTTATTTATTCCTTAATTTTACAATAAGATTTCAATAGCAAGATTCGAAAGATTTGCTCTGAAGAGAAATTGATGCTTAAAAGTGGCCTGCCATGGCCGATGGTTTCCAGAATGATGAATGACGAAATTAAGAAATTGGCTAGCAGTGAGATGAGGAGGTAACCATTGTTTATGATTTTCTGAATTTAATCATATCGATCCAAATAAATTGATCAGTCCTCTCTCCTCTTCAGCTTCAGCTCAAGCAACCCACGAACTATTAAGTTGGGACGCGATACTCAAGTGGGTACATATGGTCAAGCAGTGAAAGTCAATATATTAGGCAATGAACAGGCGACAATCTCGAACAGTGCATCAGCGACAATTGATGAAACGAATCATCATATCGATGGATCTGAGCTCAAGGCACTGAAGTTCAGCAATCGTCCATCTGTATCACTGGGAAAGAAATTAGAAAATGCGAATTCTGTGCAAGAGGTCCCACTTAAACATTCGAACTGTGAGGAAAAAGTTCTTCACTCATTTGAAAGAGCTATTCGGTTAGAGAATTCAGGCAGCCATATGGCTAACTATCATTCCAGTGCTCAAGATATTGCCCACAAGTCATCAGTGGGAACAACTGAACCTAAAGAGGCTCCAAATTTTGAGTTTCATAGTGGTACATCAATAGAGGACAAAACTTCAATCAAACCTCGTGGATACAATGTTGATGTCGCCCAAATCGCTTCTGGTAACTCTCAAAATAGTTTCTCGGGAGTAGTGGCTGATGAACAGAGTCATTCCACTTATAAAGGGTCAAAAATTTCTCAGATCAATATCTCAGCCTCACCAAGAGTGAATCTATAAAATTTCATTTGCTGTATACCGTCAGGGATTTGGCAATCAAAATGTTCCAATTAATTACTTGATAGCATCAGTTATTGGCTCATATTGCATTCTGTTGTTGTGATCACTTGAATTCATAAAGATAATTTTTATCAGATTGAGTTCATTAATATCGACAATAAAATGGAATGGAATAATTTCTATAAGATGGACTAATTCGCCCTATTTTCACTCATTTTCTCTTATTATACATATTTCCAGTCGATTTTGTATGTCCTCTTTCTGTTTGTGTGGATGCTATCTTTCTATAACTATTAAAAGGCTAACATAGACCTTAGCTGAAAGACCAGCTATTTGTCCATAGCTGACCCATCGGTTTTGCTGCCATATCATCAAGAACCGTGGTTTTAAGTGACTTTTTTTTATAACCATCTTGATACTGACATTCATTTTACTCA